>JAHDVE020009462.1:0-94786 GCA_022606495.2 Halesus radiatus
ATGATTTCAAATTCATCGAATGCAATTTTATTCGTATTACAGTCCACTCATGAAAAGCTGCTATAGGGCATGCTTCACTACTGTTCCAGACACTTCGGGCTCGCTACGGGTCTCCAAATATTGTTCCTTTGCAAGGGGAGACAATCTCGACTTTTGTTAATTTTGCGAACTGCTGTTGTCGGGTATCCAGGGATGAGAAGAAGTGGAGGTCCCAGGGGAAGCGAAGTCAAAGGCAGTAGTAGGTTGTTGTCCAAGTAGAAGAAGTAGCATTGGATTGAGTGAAGAAACGAGAGTGCCTTGGTACAGACAGTGCGCTCGTATTTATACTCCTGGACGTTACACCGGGCTAGATTTTGCAGTGCGTCCCTATCTCGCCTGAGGCGAGGGTTTTATGAGTTTGTGGCTTGTGCTGTGTAATGATCAGCAAATCGTTTCATTTTTCATGATATTGGCCATCTTTTCCTCTCATCCCAAACTGCCCCTCTCTATCATCTTTATTTATTTCGTTATTGTGAATACAAGAAAAAATATGGGGTCCTAGGCCCAGCTACAATCAGGGAATTCTTACGTATAATTCTTATATCTAAACTTGTATTTTATTTTATTAGCTTTTAATACTAAGAGGACTCCGTTAAACTCAACCTAAATTTTGTATAAAACAGTTATTCTAAGGTCCCAGCGTCGATTAAAACAAGAGGAGCATGGATTGGCTCGAGCGCTGACCAAACGAAGATACCCAGGGCCAGGCGAGGGGAAATGAGAACCGGGGTTAATGTCTGGTAGGGCTTCGTAAATACTGAGCGGGGGTATATGTTTACCATTTTACATTAGCACTCTGGTTTAGTTACAACATTTAGGGACCTTGCGGTGAGAGGAGTGCGAGAACCGTCACACGACCCGTCCTGTATAGAGCTACATTATGTCACTGCATCTACCATGTCATCAGTGCATTGTCACTGCATTTATCTACATTTATTAAATGCTTAATTCTCTGCAGGCCATCACAATGTACAAGGATGGAGAGTTCACTCCGGAGGCGCTGAGGAACCTGAAGATTGGCTACGAGACCCTGTTTGTGGAGGTGCCCATTGTGATCCGCAACTCCCCGCTGACCAACATCATGATGTCGGAGCTGGCTGAGATGGTACCCGAGGAGGAGGGTTGCAGATTCCTGGATCTGGGCACGGCTTCCGTTCTGGAAGGTGAGGAACATCAACATGTTTTGATGTAATGAGTTATTAGGGGCTGCAGTGTGAAGATTGCTACCCTTCAATAGGAGAGAAGAAGCTTAGCATTGTTCACCCGTTTTCATTATCTGGTGTGAGAAGGATCGTCATAAGGTGCTAATCCTATGAAGACATGGCCCATAAGAAAAGTGAAAGAAATGAATTCCCTCCATGATGTTGATGCTGAATGCAGAAGTTTCCCTAGGCAGCTCTAAAGACAAAAGGTGTCCATCACAAAATAACTAAGTATCGAGGAGTGTCTCATTGTTATCATTCCGGCAGCAAGAGATCAGTTGGAGGATGGTTATAAACAATTCTAATGATATGGAGAGGCACTGTAAAAAGGGCTACAGGTGTCTTCCATATCATAGGTCCTGCAATTGCACAAAGCTGCACCAACTCTAGGAGGATAGTTTGCCAAAAATCTGACTTATTTCCAAAAGGCCTTTTTAAACTGGTCAATATTTTATCTGAATTGTACTTTCCCAGGTCAACTGCGCAGTCTGATGGACCGCGTGGACGAGCTGAACCAGGAGGCCATTAAGTTCAACCGCTTCCAGCAGACGGTGGTGCGGCAGCAGCAGGACAAGCACCGTGCCGTGCAGAAGCGGACGCAGGAGAATGCCGCGCGCGCCGCCAAGGATGAGCCCCCACTGCCCGAGGAAGACCTCAACAAGCTGTTCCGCCCGCCGCCTGTGCCCCTACGCCTCAACCCCATGATTGTGGCGGGGCAGATCAACACCTACAGCCAGCACATCTCACAGTTCTGCTCGCAGAGCCTGGCCAAACTGTACATCACGCAGGCGCTGCAGTCTGCCAAGGAGGCCAAGACCAGTCCTTAGTGCTGTCGCAACGTGACCATTCATACTGTGGATGGATGGTTCAGAAATTAAACCAATCATATCGTTTTTATCAAATGTTTAAATTTCATAAATACCATGTTTTGTGAACATGATTCTTTTTACTTCTGAACCCTCCAGTTGACTCCTTTGAAAGTGCAAGAACGATGAAATAAATACTACTTTATTGTTTCTATATCTCTCTTGCACATACGCCGTGGAACATATACATTGCCATTTTCGGTACTAAAGGTGTTTTTATTTTTATTCATTTCCAATCCTGAATATTTTATATGCTTTGTGATTTTTTGCGAGTTATCAAATTTACCTATTGCTGAAATAGTGTAGTCAACAACAACTTGAAGAAGAATGGCTAAAAGTATTTACGTTTCCACCGAAGAGATAAATCACTAGAGCATGACACACTTTACCTACCCAGATTTGTAGGTGTAGATGGAGCACTTTATGTAGGGCTCCTTGATATTAGAATTAATAACAATTGTTTATTTGTTTTCGATCAGACTAGATCACTTGAGGTTTTTTTTTTATTATCTGAATACCACACAAGAGTCCTAACCGTCTGGAGCCAGTGAGACTATGGCATCCCCAACTGGGGAATGTTGTGAGGCTGAAGGTATTGGAGAGGGGAAGGAGAATGGGAAGAGGAAGGTGGCGAAATACCTGGCTATTCAGATCTGGTCACCAAACACGGCCAAAAGCCATTTCAAGCAACGTTTCAATTCTGAATGGTGGTCTTTCACCAGGGCGATACTGAGAGTATCTTCCACTCTGGAACGTGCGCAAATATACTATATATTATTTTTAAACGAATTAATTGTGAAACAGCACAATTTAATTAAATAAAATTTACTTGCGCATGCCGGGGTTTGAACCTGCGACCTTCGGATTCGTAGTCGAGAGCCTTACTCCTCGACCATGGAGGCTGTCAAATGGCCGTTTTTTATTTTTTTATATGAATACCTTGCAAGAGTCCCAACTGCTTCCAACCGTCTGGAGCCATTGAGACTATGGTATTCCCAATTGGAGAATGTTGTGAGGATGATGGTAGTGGGGAGGGAGAAGAGGAAGAGGAAGGTGGGGAATACCTGGCTATTCAGATCTGGTCACCAAACAAGCAACGTTTCAATTCTGAATGGTGGTCTTTCACCAGGGTGATACTGAGAGTATCTTCCACTCTTTAGTTTAGTGTATATCTCTGACATTTTTTTATAGAAACCGTTTTGGAAAAAAATAGTGCAAATAGTAAAAACATTTTTGAATCGTGTTGTGATGGCAAGATTAATTTACACAATATTTTATCCCTTGGACACAAAACTAATTGCGTGGACATAGGCTAATTTGATGATGTAATTACTTAATTAGATGACGGATACTGGTAGTCAATAAAACAGGAATAAGAAAGTTGAAAACAAGCACCATGTTTTTTGAACAGCATTATAATTTATTTTATAATTCACGAAACTGATGTGGTGTGTTGAAAAGTATTAACTGTAGACCATAAGCTGCCCAAAGCAATACGGACCTGGTGGAACTACAACATGAAGACAGCAAGCTTCCAACACCCAATAGAGTTGATCGAGAATAATTCAAAACAGTTAATAAAAAAGCAGGCAAAGAGAGAATAACTAACTACTAACCATCACGTCGTATCACCGGAGGGGTTGGCGGAGAGGATATACCGCCATGCAACTTTCTTAGCACACGCTCATTGCCTCATTCACATTCATTCATCATCTCACATATACTCTTCTGCTATTCAGAATGAGGGAATAATAGGATAGTAATTAACAATTAGAGTGTTTTATCTTTTGACATCTTTGAGCAACTTTTATACAATGAAACCTATCTCCCGTTTTTATGTACATAATGTACTGTATTTTGAAGAACATATTTCCCGTGTAAAACCACAATTAAGTGTATTGAAAAATCCATGTAAATTTTTCATTTATTGCCCGTGTTAATCCGTTACATTTTTTCTAGGACAGATTACAGTGGTTTTTTTTAAAAGTGGTATGTGTGAGTGGATGTAAAATGTGTGGATTAGTATTGGTAACATCAACAAGGCAATATCATATTTTTTAAAAGTGGTATGTTTGAGTGGATGTAAAATGTGTGGATTTGTATTGGTAACATCAACAAGGCAATATCATATTTAAAAAAAGTGGTATGTTTGAGTGGATGTAAAATGTGTGGATTTGCATTGGTAACATCAACAAGGCAATATCATATTTTTAAAAAGTGGTATGTGTGAGTGGATGTAAAATGTTTGGATTAGTATTGGTAACATCAACAAGGCAATATCATATTTAAAAAAAGTGGTATGTTTGAGTGGATGTAAAATGTGTGGATTTGCATTGGTAACATCAACAAGGCAATATCATATTTTTAAAAAGTGGTATGTGTGAGTGGATGTAAAATGTTTGGATTAGTATTGGTAACATCAACAAGGCAATATCATATTTAAAAAAAGTGGTATGTTTGAGTGGATGTAAAATGTGTGGATTTGTATTAGTAACATCAACAAGGCAATATAATATTTTTATCCATCATCTGTGGCTTTTCCAGTTACATATGGTTTTGTCATAATTAAACTTTTCTACTCCTGCGTGAATTGACTGTCACAGATGAATGGTAAACAGCATTTTGTTGTGTCCCTTTGAACTTATTAAGTAGTTATCTCTGGTTTGAGGCGAGTAAACAGTCTTTGTGCCGCCTGTCTCTTTCCATTTAGTAACGGAAATGGATTTTGCCATTGTGCTATCATATTCGCTTAGTTTCAAATTTTTTTCTGAGCGAAGCTTTGTGTTCATGTAATATTTTCTTGTTTGTAAAATATTTCCACATGCAAACAATTTTTACAACATATGTAATTATAAAAAAATTCAGTATTGATACAAAATAAATAACCCAACCCACAGAAAAACTGAGACAAAAACTACTTTTTCTTTCAGGCTTAAGCTTTCACCTCTTGGATAGTTCTCCTTTCAAGCGTTGAACAAAAAGATAACCATATTTCCTTGCACAAAACAATAATGAATGCACATTCATATTCATAAAATCAACAGTAAACTAAATCAAATGAAGATGGACAATTTCACTTAATTTTCCTATATAATGATAATACAAGTATATTTTGCTTACTATTTTCAATCATACTCGTACGAGTATTGCATCTCTGCGAATGAAGCAAATCATTACACATACAGCAAAAAATCCTTAAAATTCCTCCCTTTTCAATCTATTCCTCGCTAAGCGAATTTGAGTTTATTTTTCATACAAGGAAACTTCACAGACAGAAAAATTAATAAAACAATCGGTTTTTATTAATGTTTTTAATATATTAATTATTATGTATTAGGATCACATAGGGTACCCTTTTTAATATTTCTATTTTTGAAACTGATAATACATGGTGAAATTCCATTATAATGATATAATACCATGATATATGGTAATTCCATTATAATGATACGGTGGCCTTTTTCTCAATATTGATACATATTTTCGATTCTTTTGTGAAGCACAGATGTGCAAGTCCAGAACTTATGCTTGATCCTTTGATTCGATTGCCCATAACCTTCTGATGGTTTGCGCAATGCCGATGTCATCAAAGATCAGGTAGAAAAGTCCACCGAGGGTGGCCATCATTATGAGAGCTAACAAGCCATGGCAAACCTTCGGGAGGACTGATCCGAAAAGTATTACCCTGATGTAGTCCTTGACGATAGACTCGAATCCCCAGTAGATGTGAGCCACTAGGCTGACAGCCAATAAGATGTCCAGGGGTTTGCAAGGAATGGCGATGGCCAGGGGGACAATGACCACCATACCGGCGGCTAGCATTTTTTCCATGATCCAGAAAGTTATATTTTTCGACCTAGGAGCTTTGGCTGCAACTTTAGGTCCCACAGTACTGTAGTCTGTTTTCCTCATTGCGGATTGCTGTGATGTATTTTCCAAAAAGCTTGCGGTATGAGGTTGGAGGGGGGCTGCCATTCTGAATGTGGAGGCACTTTGTAAAGCCGAACAACTTGAGCGAATTGATAATTTTCTTGAACATCCACTTAATCTTGAGAACGCACCACGCACCAAGAGGGAGAAGGCCATGATCACACAAAGTAAATTATTAACTAGCACTAGTTTCTGTCAAAAAGTCATTTTGAAAAAAAAAAAACAAAAGGTTGATTTTGGATTTTCTAAAACAAAGGCATTCGAATTTATGCCACAAAATATCCAATAAAATGTTTTTTTAAGAAATCCCTGATGAGGTGAGCATCGCTCACGAAGCATCAGTTTTATTACAACAATAAAGTGGTTTAAAACTAAATTTTATTATTTATTTATTTGAATAATTAGAAGATTGGAAAATAAGTTTGCTGTTGTTGAAAAAATAATAATATAGTTATAGTTTTAAAATTGAAAATAAATCAAATTTAATAATGTTATTAGTTCTGCAATTATTTCAGTTTTTTTATTATCGTGACAGCTGTTACGGCGTTCACAGCCGTTTACAAACTTTTAGATCTTACAATGAGGAACTCGAGTAAAAAATATTATGGCTTTAAAAATACATATTCATATAGATCAGCAAACGCCGATTCAGAATATATAAGTTTTATTATAAATAATTAATTATACGTAAAATTTATAAATCGTTATTTAAAAGTGAATATAAAATCATCTCATCAAAACACCTTATGTTGGTACCATTGCATTTGGAACATCTGACGTCACGTGCGCATTCTGTTTTTGGATTAGTATAGAAATTTTCATTTTTCGATTTTGTTTTGTATTTTAAATATGCATTTTTTTTAGTTTTGGCGGAAATTAAACTTAATTTATGTGACTTTAATCGTTAATTGACTCTATAATTGTTGTTCAATATAAAAAAAAAAACTATTATAAATTAAAGAAATTAGAGTATTCATGAGCAAACCGATTATCAATGCGGATATTATAATAGTGTTAATGCTCAATACTATTATTATTTTTTTTGTTAAAGTTTCTAAAAGGGAACATAATTTTATTAATTATGTTTAGTTATGGTTTACTATGGATACAATATAAAATTATGTACGGTAAAGCTCATACTTGTTTTGACATTTGACATTCTAACCTCAAAACTGTTCAAAACCGACCGGCCATAGATTTGGAGCGTTTTGGCGGGCTTTGAAAAAATGAAGCCTTGAAAATTATTTTAACCATGAAAATTAACTTTAGAAAAAAAACGAGATATACTAGTATTTAAGTTTAACATCATTATTGTCTAAAAAAATTTAAAAAAAAAAATGTACTCGAGTTCCTTGTTGGTAAAAGTAATAATAGACATTTCTGATAATTTGTATTGAAAAAACCATGTATTAGATGTCAGATAAATAAAAAATGAAATCACAGACATAAATAAAAGAAGAAAAAAATGTTTAAAAATTAATTATAAAAACGGTTAAAAACGGAAATGAGGCAAATAACATTAAAGAATATACGAGTATAAAAGTAAAATCACTTATCCGGTAGGTACCTACGTAATAATAAATTGGTCAAATTTGCCTATTTTAGAATTTTTGAATTTCTCTGTATAAATATAGCTTTTAGAAGCAATAATAATATAGGAACAGACCTTAAAAAAATACAAATCCCAAACAATAATTGATTAATATATGTATTTACCGGCGTTCGAGGCGTTTAAATGGACATTTACAAATAATGTTGACTAGGTATATATACTCGAATAATAAATAAGTAAGTAATATAAAAGTAAGTAAACAACATAATTTGACATTTTCAGCTCAGGTATGGGGGCTCCATCGAAGCCAGAGTAAAGTTAACCTGTCAGAAGCTGGGCGTACTGTATAGAGTCCGCAGATACTTTAATAGTACACAACTGCTGACCCTGTACAAATCGCAAGTGCGCCCCACTGTACAATTTGGCAGTCACCTGTGGTCGAGAGCCCCAAAATATCTGAAAAAGCTCCTTGACTCTGCAGAAACGGGCGGTTCGTTTGTTAGATTCGCCTATCTTAACAAACGGTTGCAATCTTTGGAGCACAGACGTCAGGTGGGAATGCTCTCCTTGTTCTACCGGTATTTTAATGGAAGATGCTCTGAGGAACTAGCGTCATTGATCCCTTCGGCACTGGCGCATAGTTTTTAAACACGCCAAACGCGCGCCCATCATTTTCACATGGTTGACATTTCTCACATGAGAATGGGTCGCTTCTACGACTCGTACTTGTGTTCAACAACTCGGCTGTGGAATAATCTGCCGGCCTCTGTGTTTCCTCCATCCTAAAACTTGGCTCTTCAAGACCCAAGTTCACTCATTCCTATCCTACAAAAGACACTGCACACAGCATCCCCAAAGATGATAGGGCCTCCCCTGTGGGGTGACTGTAAAAAAACTAAAACTAAAAGACTTTCATGTATGTATTTATCCATCCAGATTTAAATAGTTTCATCAACTAAATTAGCTCTATTAGATAAAAAAAAAAAAAAAAAATATATATATATATATATATATACATACGAGTATGTACTAAGGTATGCCTATATTGCAATATTGATGTGTATATAAGTATTCGTCGCTTAGGAGTATAATATTGTGACGCTGAAGTAAAATTCTCACAATAATATGGTAGGTACTGTCTTGTAACTGTTCTGCCAGGAACATGAAAAGAAAATAAATATAGCAATTTATTAAATACATCATTCAATTCAACAAACACGTCAAAACGCAAATAATTCTACGTTCAGATAATTTTACTTAATTTAATGAATAAATTACGTTATCGTAATCCAGGCATTATCTAGGAATATCTATTTTAAAATTAACGTATCTTAAGAATTTATGTTTGATTCTTTCAATCATATGTGAACGAACATCATAATTTGGAGACCAAACTTTGGAATTATGCTCGATATGACTCCTCACTAGTGACATACAATGTTTTTATAGTATTGATATTATTGAAGTCACGCGATACTCTTAAAATAAAGCCCAACATTTTCAAAGTTTTATTGGATATATTTTCTAAATGCTTGATATAATTGAGTTTCTTATCAAACCATATAAATAAGTCAATAATTTCCGAAATAGAAACTAACAAAACATTATTAATGGAATGAGCAAAAGTTATTGGATTCGTCATTCGAAAAAACCTCACAATTAGACATTTGCTTATGTTGAGTTGTAACTTGTTATCTTGACACCATATAAAAAGTCTGGACAAGTTATTTGACAACGTATGGCAATCATTAAAATTTCTTTTTGCCTTGATTAGATCTTGAACATCATTGAAAATATATAGTACATCATTAAAAAATGACAAAAACAGTATTGACCCTAAATGTGACCCCTGGGGAACGCCACTCGTGGCGATTTATATGATGATATGCCATCTATTTTAACAGCCAGTTGATCAGATAACTGTTAAACCACTTATATAGTGATCAAAACACACACCATATTTTGATGTTACCATAGTAAAAAGCTGTACACAAAAAATCTCAACAATCCAAAATTACCAATTACCAATTTGCACATCCGACTATGTCTGTTGTGTACAATATTAATAATTTTTTTTGTTAAATTCTTCGAATAATATAAATATAAATATAAACACCAATGGTCCTCCGAATGGAAAATATCTTCTCTAACAAAAGGTCATCAGTACTCATTAATACAACCCTTTATTCCTGTCAAGCCCTGGTTTTATAAATATACTTCCATGCCAAAAAAAATATATTTCCCCCGTAACTCGAATGAGACTAGGCCACACTTCTTGCCTTAGTCATCTCGGCAGGTTCCACATAGTCAGCTCGCCTTACTATGATTGTAGGTCAGAGGACATTCTGGACAATAATTTTTTTTGAGTGTCCTCGTCAATGACCAATTTCCAAACTTTATACATAAATTAGTAAAACTTAAAATTGAACTCCCTACCAGTATTATTTGCCTTCTAAGTCTCAACTCCTCCCAAATTAACAATTTATTTCAAAATATATTTGTAATAATGGCATTAGTTATTAAAAACACATAAATTTTCACTGTAACTTATTTGCCCAAATATTATATCCTGTTTAAAAGTAACTTATTTTAAGAACAATCTGTACTACTTAAATCTAATCGATTAACTGTCCCCTTATGGTGCCAGACACTCGGTTACCTGAGCCAACATTTTTGCTCCTAACGTATTAATATTTAATATTATTTTCAATATTAATAATAATAATAATAATATTTCGATAAAAAATCGAAATATACCTTTTCTTTTGCACACACCTCGTACTCACCTTCAAGCATGTTCCCAAAACACCTTTTTATTGAAGAATTTGATTCGCTGAAGAGATAGACCTATAGAAGTGTGAAGTGTGGTAAATTTTTCCTTACTTCTGGTGAATTTGATAAACTATTTTTGAAATACCGATTTTCTTTCTTGAATAGATAGTCTGGGGCCTAGGAGTCGAAAGGTCTTATCGTCGCTGCATATATAATATAGCTTATGTGCCGTCTCGTACTAAGACTAGATTTGCTAAAAATAATAGATTTGTTTAGCTCGAAAGCTTGCCTAATAATTATAAAAAAATATTTTTTCAAATCTAGTCTGCAATTATTTTTAAAGCAGTTTTTGTCGATCATCTCAGAAGGTACGAAACGGCACATAAGCTATATTAAAAATGCAGCGACGTTATGTTAATCGTTTTCTTTCAATTCGGTATGGTATGGAATACACTTGTTTGGATAAATAATCTGTTCAGTATTATGATTGAACTGCGGTAGCGATGTAGTCGAGATTATTAATTCAATTGATTTCAATAGCTTATAAACCTCACTGCAATATTTAATCATTCATTGTAATATAAACAAATCCTAAATGAAACACGAAATTAATATTCTTTCTAGACTTGTGGAAAAGTCAATAGATGTCCCATATAAATTAAAATCGTATGTGTATATCCGAGACACTATCTGGATTTCAATTATATTCGGGTAGAACTTTGTAATCATCATAAAGATAGAAGCGAATAATATGGGATTTAATGGAGGATAATATTGACAAGTCTTGAAGGTGAATTGGTCTAATTAGCTCAGTTGGTAGCGCGGTTGTCCCGGTAAGACAGAGATGCGACTGATACCTTTTTATTTTCTGTGTTTTTTTTCGGTTTCTTGTTTCATTTAGGATTTGTTAATATTATCTTCTTCAAAGATTATTTATTAATTTTTTAAACATAAATCAAATAAAAACCTGGCTCAAAGAAATCAAAGAACAGGAGTTATTCAGCATCTTGAAAATAACTTCGTAGGAGCTTAAAAGTCAGTTTGTAAATAAAACCTAGTCCGCCTCAGCACAGGAATCCCTAGTGAGGAGGACTAAGAAAAACACTACAAATTGTCTTATTAGCTTTGTAAAAAATTATTAACTAAGTGATAAATAAAATATGAATTGAAACTAAATAACAAATCATTAGAATTCCTTTTTTTTGTAAAAAAAATCTTGAGGAATAGGGTTTAGCCCTATGCCGTACAATACATACAACAACAAAAACTACAAAGCTAAAAAATAAATAAAATTGTTTTGAAATATTTTTAAGTTTCTCGGTGTTTTGAAAATACGATGACAAAGGCAATTTTTCATGCTTTTCTCTTCATGACCTGCCTAAAACTTACACCCATTCAAAGCATTACCCCTGAAAATCACGTAAAGGAAAAGGAAATCAAAAAACGAACCTTCCATTAAGGGTTGCCAGATTAAGTAATCATTAAAAAATATCACATTAAAAGCAGGTCTGTTCAGATTAGTGGCGTAAAATTCCCCGCAATTCCCTGAATCCGATTATTTCCGGTTCCATAAAGAATGTTGCTAGATTCGAAAGGACCATTTTCCAAGAATTAGATCGAATTAAAACCCTACCCCTTCGATGGTAAAAAAAGCTTGAAATTGAATTGAAAGCATCCCTTTATTTTGTTTTTTTTTTGCGTCTTGTCCGTGAAATTGGGCCGGGCACACAGTGCATTGTGTTTTCAATATGCCTGCGTTAGTTTAATTAACTGAATGCTTTGGAAGACTTGCGTTTGCTGGGGACAGAATTAGGGGTTGATACTCTTTATCTTTGTTGAAGTTAATTAAGTTCAAATGAGGCAGCAAGGAGACGTTCTGAAACACGGCAAACGTGATTTAATTGTTTTTTTTTCTAAGGGCGGGTTGTTTCGGGGAATTTCAATGTGTCATCAAAATTTCAATGTTAATATTCCAGTTCTGTTATTATTAAATTATGGGTCAGTTATTTCACAGTGCTTGAATAAAGCTTTCACAGAACTTGAACACTAACTTCGAAATTTTGATGAATCCTTAAAGTTTCTCGAAACATCCCGCACTATGCAGGTAGGTACCAATTTATGCTACAAAAATGTTGTGTTAAATTAGTTGAACTCAATAATATAACATTGTATTTAATCATTACTTTATTATATATTTAAGTTCTGTTAATTCAGTATTTTTTTGTTTGTTTTTAGACGTGGACCTTATGAAACCGCGTCCGGTGCAGTCACAGTCGTTGTGCGTATATGATTCATAAATGGAGGTTAAAACAACAGAACACATCGTAGAAGAATGTCCCCATCATTAGTTTCCTTATGGCACATCTGTGCTAAACCAATTGACTCGCGACGCCGTCGACTGGCTGAATAACCTCAACATCCCACTATGACCTCCACCAACTCTCCTCCACCATACAAAGAAGAATTGTTTATATTATATGTTTATCAACATTACACAATGTCTCATAAAAAAATTACATATCAGATGTTTCGTACTAGGTACCCTTCTAAAGGTCTTGCTAGTAACTATTGAAAATGGAGATATTTCTGTAGGTGTCCTTTAATGGTAAAACGGTAAAATTTGTATAAACGGCTTCCGAAATTATAAAAAAAAAATTCCGGGACCTAATTCAAACAAAACATATCATACATTATTTTCATAAAACCCTTTGTTGGGAATTGACAAATTAGTATATTCGGCTGTACAGCCTGACATTCAATAATAGACAAACATTAAATGGTATCACCAAGATGGCTCATAGGAAAAATTATGTAATTTAATAAAAGGACAATGGTCCAAGTGCATGTTTTCTACTTTTACCAAACGGTATCCAGACATTAATAGTACTTTCCTAAAGGAGATCATGCTGCATCGCACTTAAGACAAGTTTATGTATTTAAAAAATATATATATTTAACTCTGATGCGATTTTTGTGTGTTTATGAAATTTATGAATCGAAATAATCATTTATTTGATGTTAGATAAAAAAAAAAAAAAAAACAAACAAAATCAAATTCACGGATCAAAAATTTAAATAATAAAACGAATTATTGTCAAGCTATACATAAACTTACATAATATTTTCATAACGTATAGGTATACCTACCTACGTAACTCACACCGTTTCAGTAGTCATCTGCTATAAGTCATCATGAAAATTATACTTAAAGTCCTTCTAAGAACTAGCACTGACGAAATCTTTAACAAACTAAACATTATGTCAATAAAACAATTATATTCTGAAACAGTACTACTTTAGATTCATAAATACAAAAAAAAATACAAAAAATAACAAAAATCACACATATTGGAAACACTAGATCTCAGAATCAAAACCACATACAATAAGAAACCACAAACACAACATTTGTACAAAAAACTTCTTATACTATGGTACTAAACTCTACAACAAAATCCCACTATCCTATAAAAATCACAACAACCATAATAAATTAAAAACTCAAATAAAACACTGGATACGTTACATAGGGAGATCTAATAAATTTAAAAATCATATAAAACACTGGATACGTTACATAGGGAGATCTGATAAATTTAAAAATCATATAAAACACTGGATACGTTACATAGGGAGATCTAATAAATTTAAAAATCAAATAAAACACTGGATACGTTACATAGGGAGATCTGATAAATTTAAAAATCAAATAAAACACTGGATACGTTACATAGGGAGATCTGATAAATTTAAAAATCAAATAAAACACTGGATACGTTACATAAGGAGATCTGATAAATTTAAAAATCAAATAAAACACTGGATACGTTACATAAGAGAGATCTGATAAATTTAAAAATCAAATAAAACACTGGATACGTTACATAGAGAGATCTGATAAATTTAAAAATCAAATAAAACACTGGATACGTTACATAGAGAGATCTGATAAATTTAAAAATCAAATAAAACACTGGATACGTTACATAGAGAGATCTGATAAATTTAAAAATCAAATAAAACACTGGATACGTTACATAGAGAGATCTGATAAGTTTAAAAATCAAATAAAACACTGGATACGTTACATAGGGAGATCTGATAAATTTAAAAATCAAATAAAACACTGGATACGTTACATAAGGAGATCTGATAAATTTAAAAATCAAATAAAACACTGGATACGTTACTTAGAGAGATCTGATAAATTTAAAAATCAAATAAAACACTGGATACGTTACATAGAGAGATCTGATAAATTTAAAAATCAAATAAAACACTGGATACGTTACATAGAGAGATCTGATAAATTTAAAAATCAAATAAAACACTGGATACGTTACATAGAGAGATCTGATAAGTTTAAAAATCAAATAAAACACTGGATACGTTACATAGGGAGATCTGAATTAATCAAATACAGACTAACACCGAAACCACTCAACTGCAAAAAGAAGATAATGAAACATTATAATAATTATTATAAATAAATTTAAAACTGTAGCTTGTTGTTTCTGCGTTCGAATTCCAACAGCAATCACAATACCATTTTTTTTTCTTACTAAATCCATTTAACATTCTCATAAAAAAATATTTAATGGTTTTTGTTCATTGTAAACCCCTTTAACGTAATTTCTGACGTTGCCTTATCTAGAAAATCCTGTTTGCAACATCCACAATTTCAAATGTCGTGGGTCTTTTTAGTAGAAAATTATCATTTAGGCGTGTACAAATCACTCGGTACCTATTTCTGTTTGGCGTTCAGAAGAAAAACGAATGTCTGCAGACAGACCCACAAGTCGCCCAGCGTGACAGAACCCAGAGATGAGAATATAGCTGTTTTTCTTTCAAGCTGTGCCCCAAAATCCTGCACATTATTATAGGCAATATATTAAGCGACCATTTATTCGAAAATGTACGAGTATTTCGTCAGGCGCGCAAAAAGCGGCATCGGAACCGCGAAGGGAATCGGGGAAACACATTTTTGAATTAGGAAACATATTTATTATCTTTGAAAACGGAACAAAAAGTTTACATGGCGGTCAATGGCGTATAGGACGAGCCACCCGGGTCGTCGAAATTGAGACAGATTTTTTGGATGTCAATATTATTTTGTACAAATATACCGTTATATCATTATTCCAACAATTATTTGGAATCAGATGAGAAGTCTTTTTTTTTATTTTTATATGAATACCAACTGCTCCCAAACCGTCTGGAACCAGTAGTGAGACTATGGCATTACCAATTGGGGAATGTTGTGAGGCTGAAGGTATTGGGGAGGGGAAGGAGAAGGGGAGAGAAGGTGAGAAAAGGGGAAATACCTGGCTATTCAGATCTGGTCACCAAACACGGCTAAAAGCCATTTCAAGCAACGTTTCAATTCTGAATGGTGGTCTTTCACCAGGGCGATACTGAGAGTATCTTCCACTCTGGAACGTGCGCAAATATACTATATATTATTTTTAAATGAATTAATTGTGAAACAACACAAATTAATTAAATAAAAATTACTTGCGCACGCCGGGATTTGAACCCGCGACCTTCGGATTCGTAGTCGAGAGCCTTACCCCTCGACCATGGAGGCCGTCACTTATTCTTATTGCATACTTGCTGATGTGCACCCGGCCTTGCTCGAGATTTTTTTCTGTTTTTGAATTAAAGTTATGAAGTTATAAAATCTTGCTTGTCGTTTGGGTGCCATAATTGATTTGACAGCGAAAGAAATGCCGTGTTACGACTATTCATACCTCTAAACAAAGAAACATTCAATTGAAAATTTTATTTCATTCCAAACATTTATTTTTTCAAAACATATCTAAATAATAAAGTTCTTAATTAGGTACCTACTTGTGGTTTCCATTTTGAAAATATTCTACCCAAACTAACCATCTTCTTTGGAAAATGCAATCTTTGGCTAACCGGAGTGGTATGTATTTAATATAAATACATATGAAATATTTAATATTACAGATATACTTTAATAGCTAATAACATGAGTATAAATTTATTTAACAAAAACTACCCAACTATATTAAAAAAATTTTGACCTTTCAAAATAAAGGCCATTAAAGTAATTAATTTTTCAGGATTTTAAAGGCAACTTTGACAATTATTTGCGGGTTTATGGTATTTTTTTTTAATTGTCATATTTACTATGTAAACATAATTATATAAAATAAATTAAAAGATGAAAAAAAAATCTTTTAAACAAAACGTTTATTCAGGTCGATATTTAAAATGATGTTCCACAAATTTGTGTTCCAACGTAAATTGGTCGTTTTTAATATAAATTTAAATCGATCATAATGCCCTTTTTAACACTTATATTGCATTGTTTTCTTGGTAGACGGGTAATTTTTTTTCTTGTATCACCATTATCCCCCAAATAATTGCTAAAGTTGCTACTGAAATCGAGAAAATTCGATTTCTTTAATGCCCTTTATTATGGAAGGTCAATTTTTTGAAAAAAATAGATAATCCGTAATACATACTAGATATTTGCTATACCTTTTGATGAAAATAAATATTATTAGGATTAGGTTGGTATTTTGGCATCAAATCCAAAACTAAGGTTTTACAGGCCGCGCAGCCGTTCCTCTTAAAACTTTTAGTCCCATTATTATTCATGTCAGTAGGCACTGGAAAAAATCATATCTTTGGGAATTTTACTTGCAAGCTCCTGATTCAAAATCGAGTGAATCGATTCGTCTGAATTGTTCGTCTTTATTAACTCCCCTGTGTCGTGAAGCTACACCAGATCGCTTCAAATGTCTTCCCTTATTGTGTCATCTCCTCTTATCGTCCTCCTTACCATTATTATATAAACAGGTCAGTGGCTGAGGTGGCATCGCGTCTGGGTCCCACCCAGGAGTTGTGAGTTCAATTCCACGGCCGATAAGTTTTTCCATCACGATACAAGCAACATCTCCCGGTAGTAGGATATTGTCAGGTTATTCGTAACTCAGAATGTTTTTCTTTCTTTAAAAAAAATAATGTACTCGTATTCATTATTTAAAGTTTTTATTCATTTACTAGTTGTACCTAATTACAAATAAATTCTACTGTTATACTACCGAACAGGTCCCACTTATCGCTGAACTTATACTTACATAACACTTGAAAGAGAAAGGGCATCAATCAATAATAGCGAAAGTTTCATCTGAAAATCGCGTCATCGATTTGTGTTTTTCTTGGTGAAATTCGCGTTATTTTTCAGCGAAATGGCAGTATTTTGCAACAAAATTGGTGTTATGCTCCCTTTTTGGTATTTTGCTACAAAAATGGAATATATGTTGTGTGATTGTTTGTTTTATTTTGAATGTTTTTTAATAATTAGAAAAAAAAACAAAACGAATAAGAAATACAGTACCTACGTAGGCATTTGAAGTTAGCTTAGGTAGAATGTTAGAATTTTATATTTAGAACGCATAATATAATTTCATTGTTTAAAAATACTAGAATATCGCGTGAAAAATACAAAAATCCGCGTTATTTGCTGGAAAATTGCGAATTCGCGTGGTAATGGAAAAAATTGCCATTTTTCACTTAAAAATGAAGTAATTCGCATTATTGCAAACGAGAAATTTCCATGTTTTAATACATAAAGCATATTTTTGCGTCTTTCGTGATACCTACCGCTCTACTCTAGCCCCTCAACAACAAATTAAAACCTGGCCTCCGGGATTCAGTTTTGTTTTAAAAAACACAAGTTTCAAGAATTTATTGCCATTTTTTGTTTGTTAATAGATAACCTGAATAATTTAATTTTAACTGTCTTTCGGCACTGCTTGCAACGTGGTGTCACATTAAAAAAGACATCAAAAATCGGCAGCTACTCAATTCCCTGTGGCAAGTAGATTTTACCACATGAGGGGTTCAGGTCTCGAATGGTATGCTAAAAACATGTTTCCCTTTGTTTAAAATCAACATACAGTTTGAAGAATAATAGTAGAAGTAATGAGGTAGCTCGTAGCTGCAATCGTTTAAATTGCTTTAAACACTAAGATGGTTCATAGGTAAAAGAGCGTAACTTAAAACACTATGGTTCGCATTATGTACCCTACATAACAATATGAAAAATATGTATTACATGTTTATCAGGTACCTTAATGATGTCGGCCTGAGGTGAAAAACTTACTGCGGAATGAATGGAATCGTCCTCGGGATCAGGGGCGACTCGTGACTTTTTAGTATGCTAGAGTGCTAATATCTAAAAAAAACTACATTATTGATGTTGTAGCCGAAAATGATTTTAAAATGGATGAAAATGTTTTTGCCTCCCTCGAGGTTAAATTGCCCAAATTTAATTTAACTTGAAAAATCTTCATACAAAAAAAAAAAATGTTTTAGGTTACAGCAACATGAATAATGCAGTTTTTTTTCAATCTTTGCACTCTAATACACCAAAATGTCACGAAACGTCCCTGCTCGGGATGGTCCGATGCTCTGTGAGGAACTCGCTTGCACTCTTAGTCCACTCTCTGATGGTCCGGTGAGGAACGAACATTTCACTCGTTACTGCAGACACTGCACAGAAAAGTCAAGTTTGCTAAAGTAAGGTAACGGTTTGCAACGCAGTCCATTGTGGGACTTTTCTGCGCAGTGTCTCCAGTAGCGAGTGAAATGTTCATTCCTCACCGGACCGTAAGAGAGCGGCCTTAGAGTAATAATATACCTACTCTAAGCTTGCACTGCGCGGGTGTGAAATGTGCGCACTAAATGTAATATTTTAAACTAGGAGATGATTCTACATCATATTCTAAGGTAATCTAATATTCGAAATTTTTATTTTTAAAAAAGTATTTTTAGCGTGATAGATGAACGTTTTTAAAATATATAAATATATATATCTAAAAAAGAATCATTTATTGTATGTTAAATGGAAATAAAAATTGTGTGGAAGAAAAGCGCACTTTCACAGAAAATGTTTAAAAAATGAGTTCCGTTTACCTATCAAAAGGGCCATCACTCAAAAATGGCCATAAACACCACTTTGCGGGTTGCTGACTCGATCAATACCACAAATGATTTATCTTTTAATTCTGTACGGGTTGTTAGAACAATGTATAAGGCTTCAAGTGATAAATACTCTAACTGTATCTTTAAATTCTATGAAATACATCCCAAAATGTCACAAAATAGGTACAGTTTGAAAACCAGTGAAAGCAATTTTGAACCTATTATCTTAAAATTCCGATATGTATTTAATATGGAATTTAAAATATTTCGGTATGACGATTATTATATTTTGAAACCTTATGCATTTTCCTAATTACCGTATACAATTTACAGGTAAATCATGTATGGTATTTCTTGAGTTGGCATCCTGCAAATCGCGTATTTTGGGTGCCGACCGTTAAGTATAACCTAATATATTTAACGTACTTGGCATGATTGTATATCTCCTTGATAGCAGCGGGTAACTTTAAAATTATTTAAGTGCTACTATTATATTAAGTCTATCCTCACTGTAACAAAACTATACTACTGTTTTTATTTTTTCTATTTCTCAGTTTTTTCATATTTTTATATTATGTAATCGGAGTCTAGTATCTCTATAATAAAACTTTTATGCTATTTTCATATTTTAAAAAATATTTTTTCCAACTTCTGTATATTGATCGCAACATGCCTGCACCTATATTTTTTCTATTATTTCGTTACATTTGAATGATGGTCATTATTTATTGTTGTTAGTTCAACAATATTATATATATTGTTGAACTAAACTCCTGCTGACAAGCTACTTGCAGTGGCTTAGCGGGTACAAGTTCCCATTGTATGTAATTAATATTGTTTGACGGCCTCCATGGTCGAGGGGTAAGGCTCGACTACGAATCCGAAGGTCGCGTGTTCAAAACCGGCGTGCGCAAGTAAATTTTATATAATTAATTTGTGTTGTTTCACAATTAATTAATTTAAAAATAATATATGGTATATTTGCGCACGTTTCAGAGTGGGATATACTCTCAGTATCGCCCTGGTGAAAGACCACCATTCAGAATTGAAACGTTGCTTGAAATGGCTTTTAGCCGTGTTTGGTGACCAGATCTGAATAACCAGGTATTTCCCCACCTCCCTCTTCCTCTTCTCCTTCCCCTCTCCGATACCTTCAGCCTCACATCATTCCCCAATTGGGAATGCCATAGTCTCACTGGTTTCAGACGGTTGGGAGCAGTTGGGACTCTTGTGCGGTATTCATATAAAAAAAAGTGTAAAATAAGTTAAAAAAAAATCACATCTGAATGTGGTATAATTTGTTCCTATACCGGTGTTTCCACAGTACTGCAAAGTTTCATTTCTGATTTAAACAAGCCTCAAGACAAGGAAGAGGTCTCTGCACAGTCAGTAGTCGAGGGGTGCCTGGGCGGATCACAATCATGATTGCACTCCCGTTTGAAACGGAACGAGCATCCATATTAATTAGTCTCAATGTGGACGCTCGATTCACTGATTACTGATTATTATTATTATTTCTGTTCGGCGAAGGCAGCGAGTGCCGCCGATTCAATCTATCCGGAGGACGCCGCTATCCACTGGCCGCCCCATCGCTGGACATCCCGCTGCTAACGCGATTAGGCGAGGAAAAAGTACCTACGCCGAATACGGAGAGATTGATCACGAAAGCTAATAATGCGTGCGTGTATAAATTATTCGGTTTTTGATAATGGGTACCTGCCTGCCTACTTGTATGTCGGAAGGGATTGGTGATTATTTCGAGTTATTAGCTAGGTAAGTAGGCAGGTAACTATAAAGTTGTTCAGTCTGTAGGTAGCTACCGTCTACCTGCGTCTAAATGGCAGTTGTGAACTGTGAGACCGAAGATGTCGTATGTTGTCAGGAGAGACGTGATGGTTAAAAATGATAATCATATAATATCAGTGGTATCGTAATGTAAGTAAGAACCAACATCTTTATAAAAAAATATAAGAATACCTAGAGTTTGACAATAAAAAGTAGAAAATTAAAGAAATGAACCTTTTTTTTATTAGTATAAAACCAACAACAAGCTACTCAATTTGTCTTAGTAATATGACCTTTGCATTAAAAAAATCCCATTCGAGTTTGACAGTTCGTTTTAAAGAAAAAAGATAAAACAACATAACTCGACTATATTTACTTATTTTTTTACTTATAAATTTGATCTGTAAATTTCAATCTGTATTTTGATAGAATCATTTTAGAAATACAAAAAAATCGCATTACCATGATCTTCTTTGCAAAGCGTTAAATAATAAAAAAAGTTTAATTATAAAATTGTCTTAGAATAATGATGTAGAATCATCTTCTTTCGGAAAGTTCCACTAATTTCAATTTCAGTTCAAGAGAAAAGATTATATAATTTTGTTTCTTTCATCTGAAATCCAGATACCTACGGCTTAATTAAATCTAAGCAAAGATAATCGGGGATAAGGGGGCCAAGTCTGTATCTTTCGCGTTAGCTAACGCAAGTTAAATCGGTCATGAACAACACATTTTGACAGTTTTCATAAACGCATCGTCGTCTCTTGAATTTGTTGTTTATGGCTGATTTAACTTGCGTTAGCTAACGCAAAAGATACAGACTTGTTCCCAATGTCATTATTATTTGTGTCGTGGGCATTTAAATTTATATTCTATGCTATTATTTTGTCGCCTGCTATCAGGTAATCGTTGATTTTGTAGAAGAAGCTATGTACAAATTCCCCACAATAAGCGTAAAATGCAGGAAAAAAAATCGTACCTTAACGTCGTTAGCGAGTGCTTGATTAGCTTCTTTTTCACTGAATAACAAGGCGTATCCCAGCTTTATAGCCCAGCTCAATGATAATGAACCGCATAATAATTAAACGCAATCCACGTGTGTGGAAAAAAATAATAAACCTCACATTACTCATCATTATCGGAGCTTCCCGTATTGTCCGCTAGAGCGGCGGGTCGCTTTCCCGCCAACTTTTTTCGCATCTTGTCCATAGAAATCGTCGAGACAAATCACTCAATCGTTTCTCTCGTCTCCTCGGGAAGTTGGGTGCCTTGCCTTCTCTCATTCCCTGAGAACATTCCTAATGCATAATGTGTCATTAATTCAAGGGAAGAATTTTCACAACGACGCAATTAGCGATTGAGCCGATCTAGGCAAGGCAGGCTTTTTAGGTAAGATTTATTTCGACAACTTTTTACAACGATGTCAGAGTTACAAAACGATTTTCAAATTAAATAGAAACAAATATTTTGTATAAACCACTATTTAACAAATAAATAGCTATGTGTTTCGAAACGAATGGATCCCTTATCAGGATACAGAGTATACTGAAAAATAATGACAAAATAAAGTGTATCGGACAGCAGAGAATTACCCAAAATAATATATTTTTAAAAAATGTTTATAATTCTCACATATTTCTACAGACCCATGTTTGGTAAGGTCCTTTGTTTACCTTTATTTAAATGAAATCACCCCACACGTAACTTCATCTATCAAGATTGACTTACTTGCACAAGTAATTAATTTTCGGCCCTATGACGCACTTGAAAATATGTTCCTTTGTTCATTTAGCATCCCATCCATTCCTGTAGGCATAAGAATTATCGCTGCATAGCATGTGTAGAAACTGTACGAGTACACTTTATCCCAATAAATATGGATACGAGTGGTCCAACCAGTCAATTTTTGTCCAACGACTTTCGTCAGGTATGTGTTATATGGTAATTAACAAAATCCGTATCCAGGTTCGATGAAGAGGAAGCCGGTCACTGGCGTCAGCGTCCAGCACAATTAGCGGAGACAAATTATAAACATATACAAACTTTAACAATAAGTGATGAGAGAAGGTAAAAAATTGAGTATTTATGTAAAAATAATTTTATAAAATAAACACAATTATTGCAAAATACTAATTATTATATTATTTAATAATTATCGTTGATTATTATTTAAGTCTTGATGGGCTTTTACATATTATTAACATTTTACACGACCTTGTGCACGCTACTGAAAGAAAAAAGGTTTAAAATAACAGAAAACGAGTATGGTACATAGTAGGAATATAAGTGTTATAACGGAGATAATAAAAAGCAAACATTTTTTTTATTTGCAGATAACACAATTCAAAAAAATAAAATAGTAATAATTTGATGTACCATATATGATACATTAGCTACAAGTGCATGATATAACATATATTATACAAGTGCATGATATAACATATATTATACAAGAGCATGATATAACATATATTATACAAGTGCATGATATAACATATATTATACAAGAGCATGATATAACATATATTATACAAGTGCATGATATAGTGAAAAAAAGCAACGTTTCATTTCGGAAGAGATAAAAATGTATATAATACATAATGCAAAATTGCGTAATACATTATATAGTGCATGATACATAGAAAGAAAAAAAGAGGAATAAGTTTTTGGATTGTAGATAAGATAAAATGATAATAAATAAAAATTATTCATTTATTTTTCTTCTCTTTTCTAAGGTAAACATTTTAAGTGTATTTTAGTAAGAATGCATACTTCGTGTGTTGAATTATATTAGAACATAGAAATTTAAACAAAATCAATGGAATACGATAGAAAGAGATCGTTTATTTGAGTCTGTCTCAATGAACCATTGTTGAATTGGTTGAGCAATGCTGAATTTTTCAATCAATTCAATCATCAGTCAATCATCATTCACCCTGCAGATTTTATCCCCGAACAACTCGACGAAACTGCACTCATTCCGCGCTACCAATTACGACGTTTCTGACTAAATTATCTTTTATTTGAAAGCGAGTGTAATCAAATACAGACAAAATATTTAGATATACAATATAAATAGAAATATTATACAAGTAAATCACCTCTTCCCGTATTTTATTGATCCAGTAAGATTATAATGACCTACTCGTATGTTGATCTACCTTTAACACCATTTATATGGACTCCGATGGAATATATATATGAGGTAGTGAAGCACTGCGGTAGTATGGTTTTATTAGCATTTTTTCTATTAGAATAATATTTAAGAATTCTCTTGCAGTCCCACAATATGTAGAATTCTGCTTGCAGTCCCACAATATGTTTAAAGACGTGGCGCCCTATTCCGGTATTTAATCAGACTGACTATAGCTTTTAAATGAGTTTATAGTTTAATTATTACAGTTCCAAAACACTGACTGCACTCTACAAATGAGTTTATAGTTTAATTATTACAGTATTATTAAAACCTATCGATGCATCACACATACTTAACACGTATAGTTATTATTATTTTTAGAATTTAACCTCCCGTCCTTTGAGTTATTATTAAAAAAAATAGGTAAAAAAACATCGTTTTTTTTCATTAGATTTCGCGATAACAATACGTGTGACTAGCCACAAAACTTGTATGGGAGAGACCGTTCCGTTAGTTTCGGCTGACCTCGAAATACTAAATGAGATGACGTAGGAACAAACTTGACATATACGAATGTTTTGTGGGTTTTGGGTATAGCTTTTTTGTACCCGAACATACGGTATACGGCTTGTTGTTATCACATTTAAATAAGTACAATTCATTTGCTTTTGAGCAATCATAATATGCAGGGGCAAAAATAGGAAGGATGAGATGGAATCCAAAGATTTACCTCTGATCCTACTTTCTCCACAAGCCTCTTTCTTACTCTCACTAACGTTGAAAGTCAATACTTGCGATAATATTGAGTTTTTATTTTGATAAAACTACGCAAATATAGACATTTTTAAAGAATGTCAGTCGCTAAATGACAGCTGTCATCAGACCCAGAACCGCAGTTAAGGGAAAAGTCTTAAGCCGAGGATAACGAAAATGTCTTATCCTTAAAAATAACCAGAGTCGGCCCCCCGGTTGTTCAACATCAAAAAGAAATACACTTATTACTGCAGAGTTTTCAGTAATGTGCGAGAAGAAATTCTTATTTAATATGCTTTTGTATCTCTCGCTTCATTCCTATACGACATGATCCCGTGTAAACGAGCAACGTTGCGCAATAAATAACAACCATTGAAATTTAAATGCATTTCTTCCCAAAGAGCTGTTGGGACTTAATCTATATAAAACCTAATACAGATATTACGTGATGTCTCGAGTTAACCCTGCTAATTAGTCTGCCACAGGCGACAATGCCACCATTTCACAAGCATGTCAAGAATATTCCGCGCGCAATTAATGCATTCAATGCGTCAATGTTTTTCATACTAATTTTGAAACGTTATAGCAACAGTTTTACATACTGGATTTCATTCAAACTACTCTCTAAACCTTTCCGGCACTAATAAAAATAAGCTGTGCTATTTTCAGCGAAACCAGTCGGGTAAATTTCGAGAAAATCGAGGACAGACAAAAAGACAAACAATAGAGACAAGCGTTTTAACTTTCTTTAGCATATCCATATTCTCAGTAGATTTTTTTTAATGTTTTTTTTTAGTTAGCTGAAAATTCGTGCAATATACGATACGTAGGCGATCAATTCTGTTGAAATACTACCTCAAAACATTTTTACCTTCATCTAAAAATATGTGATTTATACTTTGCTGATATATATTTCTTTGTTTTAATGATGGAAGACCCCTCGAGAAAGTAACCCACACAAGTCAATCTAATAACATAAGAAATGTAATAATTAAAACTAGACTTTAGATTGAGATATTCAAACTTGTTTGATGCCATAGGGCACGTATTTTGCCAATCAAGATAACGATCAGTTGAATACAAAATGTCTGCGACTTCCTTCACGGGGGACAGATTGCCTATTAAGTATTCATGGCAGGAATCATCACGAGTCTACCTGATCTATATTATATCCTCTATGGTGTCTATGGTCTATGACTAGCTCTATAGTACTTACATATACATCTGCCGTAAACCAGAGGTAAGCAATCCATGGCTTGGCATACAGTGCTTGTCTGCGACAGATGTAAATGAACACAATGAGGTAATCTCATAATTTTATTGCATTTTGATTAAAATGATTTTTATTTAAAGAGTTAATAACGAGAGTAAAATTATTTTTCAATATCTCCAAAAATGATGAAATTATGAGATTTCAAAGTGTACTTGTAAAAACGTATATATGAGAGTATTTTTTTAAATCAATAATAACGTTCAAACTTAAATACTTAAATACAGTATATTCATTTTTTTTCCTAAAGTAAGTGTTCATTGTTAAAATAATTATTAAAGTTTCAATTTTTCAAAGGCCGCCAAAACGCTCCAAATCTATGGGCAGTCGGTTTTGCTCAGTTTTGAGGTTAGAATGTCAAATGTCAAAATAAGAACGAGCTTTACCGTACATAATTTTATATTCTATTCATGGTAAGCCATAACTAAACAAAAGTAATAATAAAATTATGTACCTTTTAAGAAAATTTAACTCAAAGAATAATAATATTTCGGGCATGCAGAGCGAATTAACGAAGAAAGGAGTGTAAGGAGAATATATGAGGCAAATGTGAATGGAAGAAGAAGACGGGGACGTCCGAGGAAGACATGGCACGATCAAGTTAATCAAATACTTGAGTCAGGCCATGTCAGAAGTCGGAATAACAGAAGAGAATGTATGAGACGATGTATGAATGCGAATGAAGCAAGAAGTGTATGCCAAGATCGAGTTGTTTGGCGGTCGTCCGCTTTGCCCACCCCCTGCGAGGAAACGGCACGATTGTTAGTTAGTTAGTTAGTTAGTTGAGCATTAACATTATTATAATATCCGTATTGATATTTGTCTTGCTCGTGAATAATCTAATTTCTTTCATTAATAATAGTTTTTTTTATTATTATTTTATATTGAACGACAATTATAGAGCCTAAAGTCACCCATATTAAGTTTAATTTTGATAAAAAAAAATACCAAATTTAAAATACGAATCAAAATAGAAAAATAAAAAATATCACACTAATCAACAAAACAGAATGCGCACGTGACGATTTATAAATTCTACGTATTTATATACAATAAAAGTTATATATTCAGAATCGCCGTTTGCTGATCTATATGAATATGTATTTTTAAAGCCATAATATTGTTATTATGATGATTTGCCTCGTTTCTTTTAAATGAATTGTCAAAAGCGAATATGTGAGAACATTTGAATGTGAAGAACATATTTCAAAGATAAAGTCAGTATATTGGTGTTGCCGTAGTAATGAAATTTCTTAGTTTCAAAATAATTAATACCTATAATTAAATGACAAGCAACAAGCAAACAGGTACAAACGTCGTTTTTTAATACTATTTTTAAGCGATTTGTGATCTTTCGTATAATGGTGCCTACCTCCCACTTCCACTGGCTACCTATAAATAGAGTACCTTCCCATCCGCCTTATTTACATGGTATTGCCAGCGCTAATAGACCCGTCACCCGCCTTTGTGTCGCATGGAATCGCGTAGTCATCATATGGCAACTTCTGAGAAGGTGGACAATCTTTTCTTCCATGAAAAATAGATCCACCGAACTATTTACCCCGGTAACAGGGTTGAGAAATGCTTAACCGGAATAATGTTTTTGTGTTGGTACCTACCAACATATTATTCACACAATGATTTGATTCCTACTCCCAACATAAAAGTGTCAAATTAAAAGATGTTCGTTTTTTAATCATTTCCCCTTCGTACGAATTTCAATTTTTGAATATTATTAAATGTGAAAATCAAATAAGGTCCCAACTGTTCCCAACTCTCCGGAGCCAGTGATTCTATGGTATACCCATTCGGGGCATGTTGCGAGGCTGAAACCTGAACCTAGCTATTCAATAAGCACTGTTAAGTCATTTTAAGCAACGTTTCGTTTATAAATGGTGGTATTTACCAGGGCGATACTTAGAGTATTCACCGTTCACGCACAAAATTATTAAATAATTAGACTACGTGTCAGAGGTGGACAGAACATCAGAACTGGTGAGAGCAGGTGAAGGGTAGGAGAGAGGTTGGGATTTGAAGAAATGTACCTAACATCTTTAGTATCAATTTTTTTATGTTTCATAAATGGTTTTATGTCTTTCCTGCAATGCGTCAATTCCTGCGCATCCTTGTCAAGTAAATACGTGTTGCGGTAATCTACAAAATGATTAAACAGGCCGACATTACCCAATTTGTGTAACATAGACCCAGATTCTCGGTAAAATCATTTAAGGGTTAGGATGGAAATAAGCTGTCACACTGCCCGCGTTAATTGACTTCGATGGAAAAATTCTTCCACCTTGTCACACGATTATCCATCTGTATCACGGATTTTCTATGGAATCAGATTGGGACGTGTTATTTAACAATGGAGATTTAAAATAAGTTTAATGAACTAATCATATAGGTTTTCAGAAAGCATGGGGGACAGTAGACTGACCAAATTAAATAATTGGTATTTCACTTCAAGTTTCGTTTTTTTCAATTGAATACTTTAAATTTATAAAAAAAAAATTTCAACCCACGGGAGTGTTCTAACCAGTGTCAAGATATAGAGACTGGATTGGGGGAGATATCACATTTGATATTTTGGGAGAATAGTGAATATTTAGGCAATATCTTGTTATTCAGATAAATCTTTATGACGTTTAAAAAAACTTTTTACGTATCACTTATTTTCGGGTGAAGTCAGTCACATGGACTGAAACAGGAATAGAAGTCTTTAAGCCTCCAAATTCAGACTTTTTACGTACATATTACAAACTCCCCGCGATAATTTGACGCTTTTATGCACTTAAAAAAATAAATGTATTTTATTTTAAGATAATCTCTTTTCAGATGTATGATTGAAAAGGGAATTACATGATATTCCCTCTATAGACAAAACAAAATTGCAAAATGTGCTCCGAAAAACAATAAAAATAACACTTGTGGTTCTGTTATTTAGCATGCTATAGGTATAAAAAATCAAAGCGTTTCTTTAAATAGTTGAAATGTTACTTAAGTCAGCAGTCTTGAGATTTTTGTTCTATTCTAAATGTGTCGTATTTTATTAAATATTTAAAAAATAATCGCTTACGTCCTACGCATTATTTATATTAGCGCGCTCCCTCTCTCTTCCGTATTAACATATCTCCCTTTCAAACAATTTTCGGTTTCCGCTTGGAAGGTATTGCTGGGTCTTAAGAAACTCGTCCATATATCCAAACGCATACCTAGTTTACAGGTACCGAAAGCACTAAACTTCTTATCCTGGAAGCCCGAATCATCCTGCCAAAGAACATAGGTCCTATCACCACATTTAAAAACATCAAACTTCCTATCCTGGTAGACCGTACCCTCGAACAAAATAATAAAAAGCCTCTCTACCGCGTTGGATTTTTTTAATTAGTCAAATATGTTAAATCAAGTGCTATCGTTTTGATGACTAAGGCTACTTTTACATCTGCAAATTTGAAGTATAAAACTTTTGTAAATTCACAGAAGAGTTCTTTTGGTTCATACAAGATTGTGTGTTACGATTTTAAATATGTATTTAAGCGCACGAGAGTTGCTTTGTTTTAAGCATGTTGATTTTATACAAGCAAGACAGAAAAATAAAATAATTTAAAAAAAAAAGGTGTCCTAACTGCTCCCAACTGTCTGGAATCAGTGAGACTATGGTATCCCCGATCGGATGATGATGTATGTATGGTCACCAAACACGGTTAAAGGAACGTCGATTCTGAATAGAGGTCTTTCACCAGTTCGATCCTGAGAGTATCTCTATCACTCTGGAGGAGCCTGGTTCAGCACGAAAATCAGCCGAGTTGTCACGATCTTCAATCGGGGAATGGCTGAAGGGAAGGAAGATTACACAAATACCAACTTAATTATAAAATTATTATTTCGGAAATTGTCGAAATTTACCTACATTAGCTTATTCTGAATACCTGTCAGTAAAGCTGGTTCGAATTCATTGCATTTCGAACGCCTACTCCACGTTCCAGCTTCCCGCGACGGATGGCGGGCGATGTTTATCTCACTTTTCACAATTACAGCGTCCAGTTAGGTCCATTTAATATTGATTAAACGGCCTCCCGGGCTATTACAGCACCCGCGATAATTAATGTCTTGCTCCCGTGATGGATCTGCTCGCGTTTTCGCCTCAAACTGCCGGAAATTACACGTGAGCCCATCGCACAGTGGACCAAATTAATACAAGTCGTAAACTTTACAAGGGAAACATTATTACACTTTTTGCTGTACCGATATTATAACATTTATATTTAATATATTCGATTTCAATTGGACATTTGGCAGTTTAGCAATGTCGGGAAATACGCAAAGAAATTTTAATAATCTTTAATACAACGTGGAATCTGTAACAATCTTATTTCCTTTATTTTGCAACTAAACACTACATTATTTTTTAAATTATAATGTCACATAACCAAGTTACCCCTTCATATGAAAATATAATACATTATTAGCATGAGTAAGAGATTTTTTTTTTTTAAGATTTGTTACTTTTTTCCTCGCATTCAATAAATGCTGGCGACAAAAGGGGATCGACTGTGTCGTCGACATTGTTTTTGTTGCATATCGATGACCTCTTGACATGTACACCAAACCATTGCTACGCTGATGACAGTACAGTCCATGATAGCTTTTTGTTTGACGAGCCCCCAAAGGGCACACAAACTCCGATGGCTCGGAGGGCTTTGAAGCAGAGAATGGATGGTTACATCGAGAGGGTCTGCTCTTGGGGTAAGAATAACCTAGTCGAATGTAATATTTCAAAGACCCAATCATGTCTGATTAGGTCTAAAAGGGATCAAAATGACAAACTAATTTCCTTTAATGGAAGCAATTTTCCCAATAAGCCCTCCATTGATATGCTTGGTGTAACCTTAAGTGACCAGCTCAGGTATGGGGGCTCCATCGAAGCCAGATTACAGTTAGCCTTTCAGAAGCTGGGCGTATTGTATATAGCCCGCAGATAATTGAATAGTACACAACTGTCAACCCTGTACAAATCACAAGTGCGCCCCACTGCAAAATTTCGCAGCCACCTCTGGTCGGGAGCCCCAAAATATCTGATAAAAACCCTTGACTCAGACTGTGCAGAAACGGGCGTTCCGCTTGATAGATTTGCCTATATTAACAAACGGATTACAATCTTTGGAGCACAGGCGTCAGGTGGGAATGCTGTCCTTGTTCTACCGGTATTTGAATGGAAGATTCTCTGAGGAACTATCGTCGTTTATCCCTTCGGAACCGGTGCATAGTCGGGAAACACGCCGAATGCGTGCCCAATATTTCCACACGGTTGACATTTGTCACATGAGAAAGGGTCGCTTGTGTGACTCGTTCTGGTGTTCAACAGCTCGGCTGTGGAATGATCTGCCGACCTCAGTATTCCCTCCCTCCTGTAACACAGGTCTCTTCAAGACTCGAGTTCACTCCTTCCAATCCTCTAAAAGACCCTTTACAGAGCATCCCCAAAGATGATATAGGCCTTGAGGGAAATTATTTCCCTCAGAGTCTCCTGTGTGGAGTTACTTTAAAAAAAATTCTTTATCTAATTTCTAGAAGCACTGCTCAAAACTAGCTGCACTCCGGGTTCCTGTACCTGAGCATTGATATTTTTGTCAATTGCTAAAATTATATAATGAGTAAAAATAAAAACATGTTGAATAACTAATTGAAAAATTAATATTTTATTTTTATTTATCCATTGAAAAAACTTCGATGTTTTAAATAGGTGTTCAACGCGTATTTTGTTAAAAGATTACAAACGATAGATAACTTTACTTTAATTCATTTTTGGAGTTATCGTTTCAATTCGTCCAACGTGCGGTGTGACGAATCGAAAATTAGAGGTAAGTTCAAAAATATTATCACCATCAAATTTACCGAAAAACGTTGGCTTCGTGAAATTCCAGTCTCCTATTCCATGGATGCAGAATAAAGTCATACGATAGTCTTCAGAACACCCCACCTTCTGTCCACGCCAGCCCGCAGCTCCTGCAATTATCTGCAGCATCTAGATGCACACGTGTTTAATTAAATTTGCTACGTGTCGGATGCATCTCGCGGTGACCAGCTTTCAGATTGAAGACTGAAGTCTTGTTACCTTTTCCCACAAATGGACTTAAGGCTGAAAAACCGATATAAAAATAATAATTTCTTCTTATTTTTTAACTGTTTTTTTTTGGACGAGAATGTAGGAAACTTAATTATCTTACGGCCCCTCTTTATTCAAAGATCGTAGGTATCTTTTTCATAGAAAACTCGCCTTTTGACGGTGATAGTGTTTTTTCAAAATTTTGCAATTTTGAAATAGTGTTGTCAGAAGTATCGTTCGTACATTTCCTAGGAAAATAGAGAATTTCGAAACTTATTTTCTTCATTAGAAAAGCGTAGGAAAGACTATGATCTTATTTGCATTTTCAAAATTATTAATCGTATTATTGACTCGTATTCTTTGTTCCAACTCACCCAGTTCAACATTCTTCGCCGTAGACTCATAAAAAAATAATTGGTTTTCCTCAATCAACACTAGTAATTATGGGTACTTTTCTCCACTGTTCAGAATGTAGAGACATGTTAACTCATGCCAGGGCCTTAAAATTTTTGATACCAGTCCAAATATTTTTTATCGTTATTTACGAATATACTTAGAAGAATATCATTTAATATGTCTAACATCATGGACCCTACATGGAATGGAATGTTCTCTCAAATATATATTTTTTATCATTGCTTCATTCATGCATTACGTATGTGATGTTCTTTTTGTATGCTGTGTATTTGTCCTATGGTCCGTTAGTATTAAAATTAATAGATAATTATGGTAAGTAAAAATACAGATTTCACATAATGAACTAATATAATATAATAATGTAGGTAAACAACAATAATAAAAAACATATATTTTATGGTTTTTATAATAATGTTTTTTTGCATTCTTCATTCGCGCTTGCATTTTATACATTGTCTGTCCCTGATTCACTTTCACTAGGATTTAGTGACAAAAATTATTTCAACCGAGCATAAAAATATCTTTTTATTTCTATATGCATACATTAGGTGTAAAATAGCTTGGAGGTCCAAGGCTTAACTTGGCTCCTAGTAATAAACATATAAAAGGTTTTTCTTCTCGGTGAACAGAGCTTGGATTGATATCGACCGTATAGAAAAATATAAAAATAAACATATTTTTGTGTTGCGGCAGTAATCGAACTCCAACCATGTGCCTCCAACTGAAAAGATTATGCCATTTCGCTGTGTTAGACAGGGGATTAATTCATATTTTTACTCCTCTACACCTACGCCGATCCCTACCTCTACCCCTACCCCTAACCCTACCTCCACCCCTACCCCTACCCCTACCCCTACCACTACCCCCACCCTACCCCTACCCCTACCCCTACCACCACCACTACCAAAACTGTAGATTTGTATTAAAAACAAACAAACGGCGGCCGGGACACTCTTCTTTATACCGCTTGTTAGATTATGATCATAAACGTCTTCTGATCTACTGTTAAATTTATTACCTACATAATAAGGTAGTCATAATATGTAAATTAATGCTGGGTATCCATACTTATGCGTAATCGCATGCTAATTTATCAGGAGCATTAATTTAAAGTTAATGATATACCTACTGAGAGGGTAAACACGGTAAAGTAGACAATATTTGGACACGCAGACAAAAAAGACACCATTGTTTGTTCCAGCAAATAAAAAAAAATTATTCGTGATTGAGGCCTGTTTATTGTTACCACATAAATATTTTAATACTAATGACAAGTTATCACGTACTTGCTAAATTATTTTGCTTTATTTCAGTACCAATACGAGAAATGCTTGAGGTCCAATTATAATGTATGAATGTTCACAAATTCACTCAACGAAATGTATTATTAATTTTTTTTTTATATGATTACCGCACAAGAGTCCCAACTGCTCCCAACCGTCTGGAGCCAGTGAGACTATGACATTCCCAATTGGGGAATGTTGTGTGGCTGAAGTTATTGGGGAGGGGAAGGAGAAGGGGAAGAGGGATGTGGGGAAATACCTGGCTATTCAGATCTGGTTACTAAACACGGCTAAAACCCATTTCAAGCAACGTTTCAATTCTGAATGGTGGTCTTTCACCAGGGCGATACTGAGAGTATCTTCCACTCTGGAACGTGCGTAAATATACTATACTATATTATTTTTATTTAATTAATTGCGAAACAACACAAATTAATTAAATAAAATTTACTTGCGCACGCCGGGATTTGAACCCGCGACCTCCGGATTCGTAGTCGAGAGCCTTACCCCTCGACCATGGAGGCCGTCAAATAAAAAAAAATTGGTGTTGATAATGTTAATAATGGTGCAGCAATCTTTGAAAAGGTTTTAAATAGCAACACAAAGCTGGCTCATAGGAAAATCAAAGTAAATTTCGAAAAGCACAATGGTTTCAGTGCATAATTTTTCTTGAACAAAACGGTGTTCAGAAATTAGTGGTACTTTTCGAAAGGAAATGATTCTACATTATATTCTAAGATTATGTTTTTACAAATTAATTACATGGAAGGGCAATTTTTATTTATTTCTGAAAATTTACATATTAAAATAACCATGTATTAGATAAATAAAAAATAAATAAAAAAATTCACAAATCAAAACAATAAATAAAAAAAATATTTAAAAAATTATGATGATTTGCCTTGTTTCTTTAAAACAAACTGTTAAACGCGAATATGTGGAAATATTTCATGTGAAGGACACAACTCAAAATCAAAGTAATTATCTTGGTGTTGCCGAAGTAATGACATTTTGTAGTTCCAAAATAATATATATCTACAATAAGGAACTCCAGGACGATTTTTTTACAAATTATATTGTACAACAATTATGGAGCTTAAAGTCACCCAAATTAGGTTTAAATTTCGCCAAAACTAAAAAAATTCAAAAGAAATCGAAAAATACAAAAATTTCCATACTAATCCAAAAACAGAATGCGCAAGTGACGTCAGATGTTCCAAATGGAATGGTACCAACATAACAAAGTGTTTTGATGAGATGATTTTTTATTCACTTTTAAATAACGATTTATAAATTCTACGTATAATTACAAATAATAAAAGTTATATATTCCTAATCGGCGTTTGCTGATCTATGTGAATATATATTGTTAAAGCCATTATATTTTTCACTGGAGTTCCTTATTAAATGCCAAGTTATAGATAAAAAAAAAATTTAAGTCACCCCGAGGAAACTCCATTAATATAGGACTGAGCGCTGTTGGCGCTAACAAAAAAAAATATCTAAAGAAGCCAAGCTAGCAGTCCACAATGGAGTGGTGATACCAATCCTGACATTTGGTAGTGAGGAATAGAATTGGCAGAGGAAGGATGAATGTGGACTGATTGCTTAAGAAAGATATTAAGAAAGGTATGCTCAGATGGTTTGGGCATGTAGAGAGGATGCACGATGAAAGGAGTGTAAGGACTATATATGTCGCGAATGATAATGGTAGAAGAAGTCAGGGACGACCGAGAAAGAGATGGCAGGATCCAGTGAACCAAATACTTAAGTCGGGCCATGTCAAGAGTCAGAATAAAAGTAGAGTACGTATGAGACGATGTATGTGTTTTAAATATATAGTTTTATTATTCATGAAAGAGTAAAGTACTTTTTTATAATATCTTAATATTTATTGTTTAAAATTGAATCTACATCCCAAAATACCCCCACTCCCCCCCCCCCCGACGAACACAGAATCTAAGTTATTGTTGCTGGCTAATTTGTAGTAAAAATGACAGAGAATAATACAATAATATTTATAACCTAGATTCGATTATATCGATAGGAGAGGGGTTAATTGTATTTAAAATCAATACTATGGTTGACATCTATGTTTTTGATCTAGAAGCTATTGGTCTGCTTTTATACAAAAAGTTCCTAGTTGCTAGAAACTTTTACAGTATGCATGTGAATGAAGGAAGTAGTGTGTACTAAGACCGAGTTGCTTAGCGGTCCGTCCTCTTTACATACACATACCCCTGCGGGGAAATGACGCGATGGTTAGTTAGTTAGTTATAAGCAAGTCTATATCGGTTGGTCACCAGTCGCTCCATCACTACTGCTTCTCCATTCTGCAACACGTATCCCGGTAGTAAGTGGTATTGTAGCAGGTACCTACCTCGGTATTGCATGTAGGTAGTTGTGGTAGGTAGCTACCCTCGCCACCATTAATGCTTTGATCGATTATGTCTGGCAACACCTTAATGCCGCATTTGCATAATAAAATTACCTCGGATCGCATCTTTGCAATCATAAGAGAGCAGACTACGGTGGCAGGGCGCGTTCCGACAGAGCGATTCTTTGTAAAAGCTTTTACGTTTCAACGGTCCAGATTATATAACAATGCCGTGGTTCAGTAATAAAGATCGCGAAAGCTGTGAATTCGAAGCTTCAATATGCACCCAGCTAATTTAAGAGCTAAATATACCCACACGTTTATTCATTTTCCTTTTTGTATTACATTTTCATGTCCTCATATTGTTTTATAATAGCATTTCTTTATTTCTACATTAATCTCATATTTATATGGCGGTAATGTACCCACCGATCTGTTCCACTGAAGATCATACTTCTTTATGTATTAAAATGAATGTTTGTCTGTCTGTCTGTTCTCGAATTTCTCGAAAATTACTTCACCGGATTTGCTGAAAATAGCACAGTTTGTTCTTATTAGTGCCGGGAAGGTTTTAGTTTTAATGAAATCCAATATGTAAAACCGTTGTTATAACGTTTTCAAATTAGTATGAAAGACATTGAACCCGCCAGGTTGTATTGAGGTTAGGTTAGGTTAGGTTAGCCCATATATACATCTCTGGATAGCCACAGATTACATACAAGTAGGAACCTACTTAAGAACTTTATTATTTAAATATATTTAAAAAAAAAAAATGTTTCGGATGAAATAAAATTTTCAATTTAATGTTTCACAGAGCATTATTTTCGCTGTCAATTCTTTCTGAAAATAACTATCATCACTGCAGAAGAATAAGCAACGATTGACAGTTGGCATGACCCCCAACTACACTAGCGCCATCTGCTTCGACCTTTCTAAATTACCTGCCATAGGGAATGCCATATTCTCATTGACTCCGGGCAGAAATTCTCGTACTGGTGTCTTATAAAAAAAACTTGTAGCACACCAAAAACCATAATTAATATCAAAAAGAGATTATTTTAGTTGACTAGTGAGAACCATTCCAGCAGCGAGATCGTTGAACGGTAGCCTTATTAAATGTTAAAACGTCCGCCGGTAAATGGCGGGAGATTGAGTCCTGCCCCGCCCCTGCCCCCGACTCTCTCGCTCCCCTTCGCCTGCCCCGTCCGCGACCGATCAGCGGATATGAAATCTCATTCCGACACCAATTTCGTAAAATTTCACAAGTTCCAATTATAAAGATTGCAACGTTCGCTCATTAAACTGTATACATTTATGAGATTTATAAATTTTTTGATTACTGCTTTTCCAAATGACAATATTTTTGACGTAACAGCATTTTTATCATTCCAGAAAGCGTCGTTGGTTTGCATAAGAAAGATGTATATTTTTAATATTTTGTCGTTGGAAGATCGAATAATCTCGGCTGATGTACTCTTTCTGGAGAAAATTGGTAGATCCACCGCAGATTGCTCGGAACTCCTACAACGGACACAACTATCAGTTCCCAATAGACTAACCAGATCGGACCAAATGCTTAGCCTTCCTCGATGAAACACTAATGCTAAGCAAAACTCTTACATTTATCAAAATTTGATATCTTTAACTCTGTACCACACTCCATAAAGTCACACCGGCGATCTTTCGAGCCTTTATAACTTCATATACCTACTCACCTCATACTACCACAGTCTATTAACTTTCTTCTTTATGTATATATATATATATATATGTACATATATATATGTATATATTCTTATACATATATATTCTTTATGTATATATATATATATGTACAGACTATTTTTTCTTGTTCTTTTATTAATATAAAATAACAAACATATATTTCAACTAGATCGATCCCTCCCCTCTACCCCCTTCCCTTCCAGACCCCATAACAAATTACGTCTAACTTTTAAATTTATATTTCTTCTTTATTTCGTATCTTTTTAATTTTACTTGGATTTCTTCGAAAATCAGTAGATTCAGTTATAAATACTCGTAATACCCAAGTGGAAACCTGTAAATGGTCAAATTTATATAACTTATTCATTATACTTCATTTTTATGTAAACTGTTGGTCTTCCAAATAAACAAAAAAAAAGTATTTTGGAAACAGCTCTTATTGTTTTTTTAAATAAAATTAATTGGTAACTTTCATATTCATTTACAAACCTAAGACATTTTTTCACTTCTACCCATCGCTCTCATAAAACAAATGTGTATATTTTGGATTTCATCCCTTCCACATATGTTTAGCTGCATATTCAACCGATTTTTTTTTTATTTTCCCGCACGCAGGACCAATCTTAGGATTAATTCTCCAATTCCCCGTAAATACCCTTTCAAAATATCGAACCGAAGTAATACGTACGACTACAAATTGATGAACGAGTATAGAATGTATCGTGAGCATCTCCTGTCCCGATCCTACCTTCCTCTTCCTCTCCCCCCTTCCTTCTTATTTTATTTTTTCTGTATCTTTCTGTTTAACATCCTTCGTATATATATTTGTATTAAAAGCTGTTTGTTTCTTACAAATAAATATTATAATCTCATTCCCCTTATTTCCTTTCTTCTGCATGGACCTAATTTTGCAAACATCAATTCTTTTAATTTTTCTAAGATTTAGGACGACTCCCATTTGAATTACTTGTGCCTTAGAGTTTTAACTGGCTTCATCACTAAATCTATCTAGAAAATCTCAGAATATCCTCTAGATGCGTTAAAAAAATTCTGAATTCAGCGGACCACTAGTAATCATATTCGTAAAACACTTTTATCTGGATTTCCGATAAAATATCTTATGTTTATAGATTAGTTTCACATTTTGATGTCACTTTCATTTTTTTCTTTGAGCAGAACCATATTATCCTTCGATAGATATAATATAAGCTATCAGGGTAATCTTCCTTGATCACTTTATTAACGCACGCCTTTCGAGTCTTATTTGCCAGTATTTCGGATTTACAAAAGTTCGTTTCTACCCCAACTAAAGAAAAGCCTACCCAGAGATAAAATCCACAAACCATTTTTTTTTCAAATGTTAATACAAATTGTATATGAACAAAAAGAGTGCTGAAATAGATTGTTTACAACTGTTTGATTACAGTAATATGGGGAAGTGACAATACTAGGTATATTAAAGAATCCAAGTCACGGGGGTAGCCGGAAAGTTATATGAGTTAAATTCGAGAAAAAAGGGTCTCTCTCACACAAGCCGCATTCTCAATTTTCCAACAGGAGCCGAGATAAGAGGAGTGCAGCATCTTTTAACTCGTTGCGTGAAATTGCACACCGCGCTAATGTAATCAGATTTATTAATCGAAACACGCGGAGCGAGTAATTTTGGAAATTTGTTTTTAAATCAAGATAAGATAAACACGCAGGCTGGTTGTGGCTGTGTTGCCAGTGTTGCTAGTGTTGCCACATTGACATGTTTTACATATATGCTAAAATATTCGCTATAATGCCGAGTAATAACACTTCCCAAGCCTGTCAGTAATCAATTACGATACTTTTCGTAATTAATAAAAACACAAATTTAGGTACTCGAAAACGAAGTCCGGGGTGACGGGGGGACGAGGAAAGGGGAAACAGGTTTCATTAAATGGCTTTACAAACAGGGGTGTATACGGTGGCTTTAAAGAATTTAAAAATAAAAATAAGACAAAAAATAGGAATCCACTGATCACGATCCTTTAAGTGTTATTCATTTTCCAGTTAGAGACTATTTTCCCTATTCTAAAAAGTGAATACAAACTGCAATGATCCTGGAATGGAAAATATCTTCTCTAACAAAAGGTCATCAGTACTCATTAATACAACCCTTTATTCCTGTCAAGCCCTGGCTTCATAAATACATTTGCATGCCATAACAATATATTTCCTTCATAATTCGAATGAGACTAGGTCACACTTCTTGTCTTAGTCATCTCACCAGATTCCACACAGTCAGATCGCCTTACTGTGATTGTGGTTCAGAGAATACTGTGGACCATAATTTCTTTGAGTGTCCTATCAATGACCGATTTCCAAACTTTATGGATGAATTGGTAAAACTAAAAATTGTAATATCAGTATTACCCTGCCTTCTAAGTCTCAACACCCCTCAAATATACAATTTATTACCAAAATATATTTATAATGATGGCATTAAAAATTAAATAATTGTGAATTAAAAACACAAATTTATAATTATTATTTTTATAAACAATAATTATTAATCTAAAACACTCATCCAAATTGAAAAACCCTTCCGAGCAAAGATAAATGTCGCCGGCAGGACTCGAACCCGCACCCTTCTAATGTCCGGTTAGATGCTCTACCGTTGAGCTACTTCGGCTTATCCCAAACCCGCCAAGTTAATCAATATATACTAGTGTTCCATTCAATAATTACTGTTTTTATTATATTTTCACCTATAATTATATTTTTACTTGTTACCCTTTGCGCTATGCACAAAAATCTTGTCTTAAGTTTTTAAGAACTTTAGTTTATCAATTAACAAATTTATAAATTTAATCTGTAAGTTATTTGCTTCAATTGTATTTGTCTAAATATTATACCCTGTTTATAAGTATCTTATTTTAAGAACAATCTGTACTATTAACTATCGGATTAAATATGGCCAAAAAATATGTTAAATAATATATAATATGATAAAAATTGTTGTCACGTAAAATGTTGTAAAAAAACATTTAAAAAAAATACAACAATACTCTTACCTATAGGTATTTACCAAATGTCAAGACATTTTTGCTGTGTTCACCAGACTACAGAAAAATAAAGAGTCAGATTGGTAGTGGCACATTCAAATATTTTTTATTGTATAATATTAATTAAGCCACTGCAAGTAGCTTGTCAGCGGGAGTTTAGTTCAACAATATTAAAAAATACAACAATAAATAAAAATAATCTTTCAAGTAGTAGCGCAATAATAGGACAATAATACATGCATGTTGTGATCAATGTAGGTAAGTTGAAAAATATTTGTAAAATCTGAAAACAGTAGAACAGTTTTGTTATAGAGATACTAGACTCCAATTACATAATAAAGATCTAAATAATATTATAAAAATATCAAAATAACAAAGTATTAAACAAATTACGAAATAAATAAATAAAACCGTAGTACAGTTTTGTTACAGTGGGGATCGACTTAATGTAATAGTAACACTTAAATAATTTTAAAAATACCCGCTGCTATCAAGGAGATACACAATCAAAGAGACCATCATATTTGTTCAATAGACAATATAAGAAAGAGCTAAATTTTCGCAAATATTTTATTTTACGCATTCAAAAACCAGGATAACTTTGCACATACAAACTCTGGTCGATTCACAAGATCTTCATTACAACCTACATTCCACCAACCTACAAGTAAAACAACCTTTAGACAAATAAATGAGCAATATTTCTCTATAAAAGTATTTAACATCCTCCCTCTAGCAATAAAAACCGTTATAAAATTAACGGACTTCAAAAGAAGTATTAAGTTATGGATTATGGGCACGAGAAGGAAGAATATAGATATGATGTTTCACCCGAACAGAGTTTAACGGTCATGATATGTTTTCTCCTAGATTTTAGAATTTTTATTCATTTATTGCATTATAATTTTCCTCTAGTAATATTTTAACATAATTACGAAAAAAAATTAACAAACTTACAAAAAACTTGACCTAATTTATAACCCGTACATGAAACCACGTGATCTTAAAACGGGGTACCCAAGTAAGGTCACATTTTTGCAAATTTTGTAAAATATTATGAAATAAATAAATATAACTGTTAGTACCAATCTAAAAAAAATAAAAATACCAAAAATCTAAAGGTTAATTTTGTGGATCCTTTGCACATTCGCAGCTCGATTATTGTCATCATTATTACTTTTTTTTATGTGATGATACCACACAAGAGTCCCAGCTGCTCCCAACCGTCTGGAGCCAGTGAGACTATGGCATCCCCAATTCGAGTATATTGTGAGGCTGAAGGTATTGAGGAGGGGAAGGAGATGGGGAAGAAGGAAGGTGGGGAAATACCTGGCTATTCAGATCTAGTAACCAAACACGGTTGAAGCCATTTCAAGCAATGTTTCGATTCTGAATGGTGGTCTTTCACCAGGGCGATACTGACTCTACCACTCTGGAATCTGCCGCAAATATACTACGAATAAATTGTGAAATAACAAAATTTAATCAAATATAATTTACTTTCGCATGCCAGGATTTGAACCCGCGATCTACGGATTCGTAGCCAAGGATCGTAATCACTCAACTACGGAGACCGTCGTATATATAGTATATAACGACCGTGAAAAGACAGAAGTTGCGCATTTTTGCTTTATCATTATTTTCACCGTTGCAATATGCATATTCTGACAAAAGGAAATACGCCTAAAAGTTGATATGTCTTTCATATGTTTTTATGGGTGTAAATTCACATTCACAACACAAAAATCACAAGCAAGGCAGACGTTCTTTTCAATATGCTATTATACTACAGGTAAGACAATTAATATTAAAATCTGTACTAAGTGCATGACTGTCGAAAACACAACGGATTTATGCTGCTTCACTTTTTTAACAATCCTCATTTCTCGAGAAACACTCTAATTTTCAAATGGGAATATTCCTCCACCGTAAGATAATTCTAAAAGTAACTCTTCGTTGTATAAAAAAAAATAATGTTCGTTTGCCTGTTTGTCCTCGATTTTATCGAAAATTACTAGACGGGTTTCGGTGAAAACAGCACAGTTTGTTATTATTAGTGCCGGGAAGGTTTAGAGAGTAGTTTGAATAAAATCCAATATGTAAAACCGTTAATAACGTTTTAAAATAATTATGAAAAACATTGAACCATGTTTTATTTAGGCTAGCCCATAGATATACCACTTTGGTTAGCCACAGATTACGTATCCAAAAGAAGAAGGTTTTTTTAGTAGAATATTTTCAAAATTAAAAACAAAAGTAGGTACCTACTTAAGAACTTTATTTATTTAAACATGTTTTGAAAGAATACATTTTTGGAATGTTATAAAATTTTCAAGTGAATGTTTTTTTTTTGGTTATTTATTTAGAGATAGTAGATCGCTGACAAATCAATTATGGCACCTAAACATGATGTATGTATTTACTCATATACACAATGTAGATGAGTAAATATATATAAACATATTATTAAAAATAAATAAAAATATTCCATGAAAAATAAACTATTTTTTTACTGCCACTAACTATTACACAAGTATATCCACGCACTGGCCTTGCCTATGTGGAATTTTTTGCTATACATATACAATACACATACATTTATATAGATGGATTAAAAAATATACGTATATAATATATGTATCTGGGGGTATCTTTAAAATTATTTAAGTACTACTATTATATTAAGTCTATCCTCATTATAACAAAACTGTACTACTGTTTTTATTTTATCTATTTCTCAGTTTGTTTAATACTTGCTGATATTTTGATATTTTTATAATATTATTTAAATCCGTATTATGTAATAGGAGTCTAGTATCTCTATAACAAAACTGTTAAGCTGTTTTCATATTAATTTTTTTTCTTCTATAATTTGTGTATATTGATCACAACATGCCTGCACCTATATTGGTTTATTATTGCGCTACATTTGTATGATGATTGTTATTTATTGTTGTATTATATAATATTGTCGAACAAAACTCCTGCTGACAAGCTACTTGCAGTGGCTTAGCGGGTACAAGTCCCATTGTATGTAATTAATTGAATATAAAAATAAACAAAAAATGTTTATAACCTTTTGTACCTATGTTTTTATAAAAGAATGTTTCAAAAAATAAAATAAATAAAAACCGACAAGGAAGAAATCACAACTTCAAAAATTTATTCCAAAAAAATAAATGTACCCGAGCAAAACATCAGCTAGTAAAACAATACAATATAACTAGGTTTTGCCTATTGCAGTTCTGCAATTGGTTGTGAATAGTTGTGTATATGTGTTTAAATGTGGATGAAGCAAGGAGTGTGTGTAAAAATAATTTTTAAAACGAATATTTTGAATGTTCGTTTCAAAGGTGAGTAGAAATAAATTTTAAAAATATTCTACTAAAAAAAACCTTCTTTTTTTGGATACGCCATCTGTGGCTAACCAAAGTGGTATATCTATGGGCTAACCTAAATAAAACATGGTTCAATGTAATAGTAGGAGTAGGGGTAGGGGGGTAAGTAGAAATATTTTTGCTTTTGAGTAATGCTAAATCTTTGAATGTCGTGATTTTTAAACCTTCCGACATGTGTTTTAATAAGGATTATCCATTTATTTAACCTCTCCGATTCGCGTAAATTAAGGATTACGGAATTTCGTGGGCCATGGCAAAAGTTTAAGAAAAAATGCCGCCGAGAGGTCCGCGGCCGACTCTGATTGGCTGAATTTAGGAGTGACAATTTTGGTCTCGCCAAAAAGAACCATCCTATCTATCGAATTGGATAGTAAAAACGGTCGTTTTTCGCCTGCTCAAAAACACAGGTCAATTTTTGAGCAAACATAGACCTTCCGGTGTTTCGAATGGATGGGGCGTTAAGGGTGATTTTTCACTGCATACCCCTGTCTGAAAAAAAGGCGACTTAGAACAATACTATAGGCGAAGTTTTGGTTATCGAAAACTCACATTTAATACAATTAGATATCCACGCCAAAGGGATATGGTTTCTTCTTTAATCTATTTTACACAATACCCTTCTATACCTCCTGTCCTTCCACATTTAATATGTAATAACAAGTAAGTAATAAAGTAAGTAGTACCTCGCCCCCGAAGAGGCTGGTGTTAATGTTGTTGATAACTTGAACAACACGAAGTAACAGTGTTTAATATTTGTCCCCCGGCGACAAGGACTGGTGTCAAAGTCTATGACATAATTCGCCCATGAAATTCGACCACCGATTACAAAATTTACGAGTTAAAAAGCTATAAAAACAACACGGAGAGCATGAATTAGGCGATATTTATATCACATACCTCTGGGGATAATATGCTATTGATAGCAATTACGTCCTTAATATATTGATACCTGTAATTTGATACGTGCGTAGCGCAAGAAATGATTATAGTTCGATGAAACTGAATATCATTTCGTCGTTATTTATTATACGCTGTGCTCAAGGCGCTCTACTTTTTCAATTCCGGTTTTTTTCTTCTAAGAATTGATGAATGATCTTTTGCCGATTTCTGATGAGTGAGTTAGATTTGTTTCAGTTACGTATTGATGAGATTTGTAGGTTTTGATCGAATACAATTGAGTGTTGTGTTTTGTAATTCGAGGCACTAAATAAATAGTGTAACATTTTATGACGACATCACATGATTTAGAAATAATTAAATCACGAGTAGGTAGTTAAAGCAGTGTATAGTCGGTATGTCAAAAAAATATATTGGAATAAATTATTTATGTTTATAAAGCTCATTGCAGTATTTAATCATTAAAGAAGATAATATTAATAATAATATAAAGTTCAGGCATGAACTAAAAGGTTCGTTTGTTATTTAATTTAATTTATTATTTAATTGATATTGGATATTGTGACCAGTGGCATGCAGTCCATAAAGGCTGAAAAGCTGTGTCCACCATAAGAAGAAATTATATGAAAAAACGACAAACTTCTTATAACTTCTTATACGCTCATTTATAAATTTGGCCATAACAATTTTCGGTATATGATAATAAAATGGACAAATATTCAATGTACAATCACACCCGAACTTGACAAACTACACACAGCCTACCTTTGTACACTCCACTGATAGTGACACATCACTGAAAACAACACAGGGAGCAATTTTTTTATTTTTAATTTGATACATGCATTTATATAAACATAGGTACAAAGGTTATAAACATTTATTTTTTATTTTTATTCTTTTTTATATTTAATTATAAATATATGTATATTTTTTTAATCCATGTATATAAATGTATGTGTATTGTACGTCGAGTTCTCTTCCAATTACGCGCGCGAAAAAAAAATTACACTGATTTTGCAAGGAATGCAGCACTCTGTTTATATACCTCAATGCATTTCGCGAGTTTTAGTGGAATTACCGACATCAGAATTAATAGACTTGCCCTAAGAACCATTTCGATAGCTGGAGGAAAAGGTCACGTGACACCAATTTTGGCAAGAGCCTAGTGCGTTGCTTTCCACGTTTGTTTCGTGTGAATTTGAGGGCGGTAAACAAATTTCAAAACATTTGTAAAAAAAGGTTAAACAAAATATTTCGTTTTTCTAAACAAGCCAAACCTTTTTACTTATATGTTGTTTTACTGAAATTGCTGACACGCCTAGCTCAGTCCTCGTCCCCCTTGTTTTGGCTTCTTCACCTTGGGTGTTTAGGCTATCTCTATGTATTATTTGCTCTATGAGTGGAATATACAAAATAAAAATAAAAATATATGGTACTAATAAAATACTTAAGGGAAAAAAATCAGGCATGGCGTCTTGTAACTTCTTGGATTGGGTTAAACTATTTGTAAACATTACATTTTTCAATTCATTAAACATTTAGTACTTACTTTGAGAGTTTAGTTGAGAAAATAAGTCAATGTGTTGGCATTATAAGCATTCTCTAACTTGGATTTATTGCACATCGATGCTTTTATTAATTGTTCAGTACAATACTACCGAGATAAACCGTAACGCGTAACCCTTCACAATAAATTTTCTTTTGCGAATACAAGCTCGTTTAAATGTACGTTCTTAGTTATAAGTCAGGCACCTACCTGCCACGTCACGTGCCGTCTTCCCGTGACGGCCAGGGCCAGTGGCCACACTACATCCGACGAGCCACAAGCCTCCCGAGTCCCGAAGGCATCAGGAAACAATAAGGCAATAAGTATGCAAAAGCCTCCTCCAAAAGTGTAGTCTGTTATATAACGTTTAATTTATTCATTGGTTGGATGATTTACAGTGTTTAATAGACGCGGGGCCACCTATTTGGTATGATTTGGTGTTAGCAAGATTAATGGGAGGGAAGCATTCAAAAAACTTAATTAACGGTAGCAATTATTTAGTTATTTAGCTTGTAAGTTGAATTGGTTTCTGTTAGCGGCTTCTGGTGATTTTTCTCGTGGGATCACGTGGATGGCTGCAGCTTTGCTCCAAGAGCAGTACAACGAACCAACAAACAATTATCCAAGAATGGATAAAAACAGATTGTTTGGGAAGGATTGCTTCATGATAATTATGAATTCCAACAATTATTGTCGGAATTTCGTTCGTTTCCCATTTTTCTATAACAACATTATTTGAATATGATAAGGATTATAAGATATTTATAATTTAGTAGCTGTTAATTCGTGGTCGAAATCCATTTTAAAAGTCTGGTGATTGATGATTCTGGAGAAGCAAAACATCGAACCACTGCTACTCTTCATAGAAAAGTAGCAATTGAGGTGTATTGGGCATGCATTATGAATGCTATGGCACCAGGGAGAAGCAACTCTCGAGGGTGTGCGACGAGAGGCTGGACGTACTATGAACGGATACCGTTGATGTAGCACAGGACAGGGACGCCTGAAGGCGCATTGTCGATGCGATGGATCCCCAACCCGAGCATGACAGGGGGAAGAAGATGTATGTATGTGAGTATGAAATTTATAGGCTCTAAAAAATATGTACAATTTATCAACTTTACGGGAGGAAAAAAAACGTTTGTATTTTAAAATATGAAATGCTTTACGTAGGTTATATAATAATAACTTCCAACAATAATATCGTTTTTTGCAATAAATACAAAAAGTTATAGAGTTATTGACTTACGTAATTGTACAACTCAGAATGTGAAAACTTATTTTGTTTCTTCTCTGTGGAAGTGGTGTCCACTCATCAATATATACTAACTTAAATCCAATTATCGCCTCGGGATTATGGTATCTTATCTTAGGGGCCCTCTACACTAGCGACCAAATTCTTGTAAAAATATTATGCAGGGTGTAAGCGCCAGGAAGTCCTCGATAAGTCCACGGTTGGATGGATTTAATTTGTCGACAGATTCTTGACGCAGATGGGTGATTGTTACTTGTTGGATAAAAATATTATGATTGTTAACACTGATATTATATTTGTGATGAATAATAACTTGTAAGTTAATGAAGGCTGTTGGTTCCAAGAAGTAGGATTGTTGAAAAGAAGAAGGAATAATGCAGTTATTGCAGTTCATGCAATGTATAACTTTGATATGTGAAAGACATAGAAAGGCGCAGTAAATTGATATGTGAAAGACATAGAAAGGCGCAGTAAATTGATATGTGAAAGACATAGAAAGGCGCAGTAAATTGATATGTGAAAGACATAGAAAGGCGCAGTAAATTGATATGTGAAAGACATAGAAAGGCGCAGTAAATTGATATGCGAAAGACATAGAAAGACGCAGTAAATTGAGGTAAGTTGTCTATTAATTGGTTACGTTCACAATGAGTAAATTCTTACAAAGAGATGCAACCACTCAGATTCCAGTCAGATGGAACCTTGTTATTACAAGGAGTCGAAATGATAAAAAATAACATTAAAATAAACAATTCTAATAATCAAATAAAATGATCTTAATGATAATAACAATAATAATCATTGGATGATTTGTATAGCGCCATTTTTGTGAAAAATCACCTCAAGGGCTCTGATCTTACTATTGGCACTGAACACACGGTGTATCAGCACGACCCGACAGACATTGACCAGCGATTTCTGACTTTATTTGGAGTACAAAAGGTAGATGTAATTTTGCTGTCCGATTACATTTTTTTTCAATTTTTTTATTACAAAAAAAAAAAAATATGTTCATCGCACATCGCCACTGACCACTCCGCCACGCGTCACAAGGGATAACGTGGTACGCACTCTGTTTCGTTTGTAAGATGCTGCTGGAACCAGACAGATCGCGTGTCACGTGCAGGTTAAGTTGCATCCAGTGGCGACGTGAGATGGAAACAAACAATTCAACTCAATATCTATATTTAAATTAGCGCCATCTGTGAGCGTGTTTAACTTTTCGTTTGCTTTTACATCGATTAATTGGTAATTTATAATATTGTCATGCAGATATGAGATTTTCATAAATAATATGTGTTTATTTAAAAAATGTTAAAAGTGAATACTTACAGAATTTACTAATTAAGGTAACGACATGTTACCTGCTCGTAACTTCTTACGATTTTGAAAACAGTTGAACTATGACATCTTCACCTGAGGAATGCTATGTGGTGAAGATTGGGTAGTATCTGATGATTCAGATCTGGTCGTAATCATTTCATACACCTTATGTTCTGTATTATGCCCCCTCACCAGGACGATGCATAGAGTTACTTCAACTCTAGAATTAATGGTGTACGTATTATACATATTGTTATACCTCAAAAGAATTCAAATACATATAATATTTTTCTCTAGATCCTGAATCCTGATCAGTTTTGCTATTCCGAAGGATTTCTCGTCCATTTCAAGCAGATTGGAGTGCCTCCGAAACGGAAGAAGTTTGTGTCTAACTGGATTTACAAGATAACGGATTTTCTGGCGAAATCGAATAAATTTACTTATTGAAGTAAATAAGAGAGTAATTCTTCTAATTACCGAAATAACGGGAAGTCCTTAGTTGAATTATTATATTGCGCTGGGTAGACTGAGCATAAGAAAAGACGTTACCAAAACCAACAATCTACGTCTACATTGCAATTTGATGACCGATGATGTCATAACGCAGCAATTAAATTCGGCAGATTGGTGACAAAAATCAGTAGGTAAATAATTCTGGTAGGTAAATATCTGGCGGAAAACCAAGGCATTTTTGACGGAATCTGACGGAATTTACTGTAGATTCTTTTGGAAATGTAGATTCCAAGATGGCAACACTGGTAGAGATGTAGAGCCATGAAACAGTTTAAGGATAATTTATACCAGGTATTTGTATTTACCATAAAATACATTTTGGGAATTTCTTCGCAAATAACATAAGGGGTAATGAAAATTCAAAATCTAAATCAATATTTTATTTCTTAACTATTTTCTTAAGATTGCTTTTGTTTCGGTGACTTTAACCAAATACCCTACATAATTATACGTGCACCTTCTGACATTTGATGGCAACATGCTACACTAGCGCCTCTACCGGTCCGAGGTGTACTTTTTTGTCATGCATTTTAATAGATTTTCTGTGAAATATGTTCTAAATTATTGAACTCGAAAATTCATATTAGGTAACCAAGATATGATTTGAAATTATGAAAAAATATTATAGAAACTAATAGATTTTTGTACTAACGGTTATAAGCCTCGCCGCTCGCCAATCGCGCTCGGTCTGGTGGTTTAGAAAGGGAATAAAATACTTATTTAATAAATTGTGAGAAATTATCTTTAATTTATTATTTTTAGACTTGTTTTGGATAAACATATCACAATTCTTATCACCATTTTATTTATTTTTTAAATATTTATATCTTATTAAAGTACAATTAAAGACACTAGGGTAGCATGATGCCATAAAATGTCGGAAGTTTAGCGTATTCTTTATTTTTATTTAACTTAAAATAGAACACACGTACATTGGTTACATATATTCTAATATGAACATAATAATAATATCCACATACAATTAAGAATTACAAATCAAACTTTACAAATTACGACATTAAAGATTGCGCTTTGCGTACTTCCGTCTTAAATATCAAAATATTTTCCTCTTCTTTTATATTGTTCGGTATTTCTTGGAAGATCTTCATGGCTCTATATGAGCTTTGTGATTTTGTTTTCTTTCGAAGTCTTATTTCATTTCTTCTTCTTGTAGAGTGGTTGTGTCTGTGTTTATGTTTATTAATTTTTATAAATTAGTATCTACGGTATTTGCTTTAACACAGTATGATAAATCTTCTGTAAGAGTTGATAATAAAAAAAATATTTTCAAGAATGCCTTCATTATCATGATATAATAAAACACATATTAAACTTATTTCCACTTTCATCCTTCATGTATTATCACTTTCAAAAATAGAAATATCCTTCATTATCAATATATATTATCAAATATTGAATACACTCTACGAGAAGCCATGTTGACAAGTTGATAGTAATCCATCATTCGTCAAATGAACATTCAATCGATTAATACCATTTGATTCGATCTCCGGGCGTTCTTGAAATCTGACTCCGTATATATTATTATGATATGCCAGTTGTGTACGTGTTTGATATTTACGAATGGTACCTATTTGGACATTATTAATGGTAGGAATGCCGATGACATTATTTAATTTGCATCGCCTGATTGGATTTCCAATGATGATATATCGATATTTGTTCTGTGAAATGGCTTCTGTCCCGCCCTGTTGGGTGGGGCGGACACCGAACAGGGCTTACTTCGAACTGTGGAAATATATCTTCTTTTTAATAATATAATTAATAACGAGTAGTAATATATTCAAATTGTAAATATTCTCCTGTATAATTTAATTTATTCCACTTTTAAAATATAGTTGATCTGTTTAATCATTTTATGAATACAACAGGAATCTTTAATAATCGAAATTAATTATACCTGATATTATCTTATTACAAAATAGGGATATTTTTGGAATTATATAAATGATACTTCGGTTGAAAGAGTTAGATTTTTTTATATTGTAGTTCGGTTGTGTTGGGATTAAATTGATACGCCCAAAACGCTATCTTCAAAAGTTAAGGGAATCCACTTCCTAAAATTCGAACGAAATCGGTTTTCGGAAAGAAAAAACACCAAAATGCGTATTTAATTTAATTTAGTAAAGCGCAGGGACAATTGTGAAAACGTTATTCGGTCATATTCTTAAACACATAATATCCCACATTCCGATACGATAATATCGGAAAAAGGATTCGTACTTAATTTTTATCTAGACATAAAAAAAGAACCACCAAAAAAATGCCCAGTTAAACGAAAGGCCAAGGTATGTTCTACTTGCAGTATTTAATTAAATCATCCATGATATTTCTAGTCTAGTTCTATCAAATTTTCAAACCCCAAATACATGATTTTGCGTTACTTCAGAACTTCTAGCATGTTATGATCCAAGTAACTGTTATGATTGTTCCACGTATTATCACGTGATAATGGTGTTTTAGAGTGTTATCAAATTAAAAACGATCCGAAAATAAATGCATCAGTAACCGTATTTTAACACTTAAATAAAAAAAAATACAGTTATCAAGGCATATTTTTTACAACAATGCAAACACCACCAAGTTTTTTGCATTGTTGTAAAAACATTTTTAGCTTTTTTTTAAAGTTAATCAATACGATATTAATAAAAAAACGTTAATATTTTTCTCTCTCAATCTCAGATAATTTCTGAGACATTACAATATTAAAAAAATATATATAAATACCATATATATGTATCACATCGTTCAACATGGAATTACTCTCTAGGAACATATATATTTTTTAAAGATTAGTTCACCATAATGAAGTTTCAATATTGAATCTGTATAAATTATCATATGAAAAGTACTTGTCTATATAGCTCAGGGGTTTAGAGCAACTGTCTGGCTAATAGAGAGTTCCAATAATTACAATTCAACTTAAAAATCATACAATAATCGTAAAGATTTTGTCATACCGACCCCTTGGAATAACAAGGTTCCATCTGACACAGCAATGGCATGCGATAATATGCCCTATAGAGGGTAACTTTAGGGCTCATTATTGTATAACATTACCGTGTCAGATGGAACCTTTCTTATACGTTAAAAATCTATAAGATTTAATTTTTAAAGGAATTCTAAACTTAATTATGTATTTATTTACACCCTTGTATCTGTGCTCCTGTCGTTACTGAATGTGAAGTTTTTTTAAAATTTCATTTTATTAAAAGAATTATTATTTTGAATTAATAACAGTTGGTTAAAATACCTGATCGCTATGTCTACGCTGAAATAAGAAACGAGGCACTACTATAAATCCGAGTACTAATAACATTCTATTCTCCCATGCAATAATTACTCCTAACCGAAACCAGATGAAACAAATCGTTTCGGCTGATCGGTAATTATACCCAAATATATATTTATGTGTCGATTCCGATAATTGGATTATCTCGCCGCAAAGGTGGCGATAATTTCAAACTACTTTTTGTGCGATGTACATGAATGGGGCCGCTTGTAATAACCGTCATTTGGTTTGCATAATTTGATGTTGAATAATGCTGTTATATCACAGTACGGAATTGCTACGATAGAGTCAAACACCCCTCTCTATGGGGGTTGTAATGCGCGTTCCGAACAAATTGTTTCTATTGAATAATTACTTTAAAGCTAATTTTTACAACGCCACATTTATTTGAATTTTATTGTGTGATATTAATTACATACAATGGGAACTTGTACCCGCTAAGCCACTGCAAGTAGCTTGTCAGCAGAGTTTAGTTCGAGAATATTATATAATGCAACAATAAATAACAATCATACAAATGTGGTGCAATAGTAGAACAACATAGATGCATGCATGTTGTGACCAATGTACACAAGTTGGAAAAATTAGGAAAACAGCATAACAGTTTTATTATAGAGATACTAGACTCCAATTACATAATATCGATTTAAATAATATTATAAAAATATAAAAAAATATCAAAGTATCGGCAAGTATTAAACAAATTGAGAAATAAAAAAATATATAAAAAATAAAACAGCAGAATACGAGCAGGTTTGTTACAGTGAGGATAGACTTAATATACTAGAAATATCTAAAAAAAAATTAAAGATACCCGCAGCTATCAAGTAGATATACAATTGTGAACACTAACAGGGGTGCTTTAAGTAGCAAGTAAATAACTGTAAACCGTAATAAAAATACTTAAAATACAGTCAGGCACATCGGGGTTTTATAAATAATTTAATTTGAAGTTTGCGTTTATGTCAAGTAACAAATCCGTGACACAAGAGATGACGATGATGTTAGCTGATGATTTCGTTTTACAAGGATTATTGTAGGAATGAGTTTGTGAACGCGTGCCTTTTTTCAATGACGAGTGTTAGTGTTTATTAACTTATTGATCTAAATGAATATCATATTCAGTATGCGATTAATTCCACCCTCCTACGGCTTAGAATATAAAGAGGCACGAGGCACGTCATGGAACGAGTAGACATTACTATACACCAAATGATAATGCCGGTTAATTTCATCAAAGAGACTAAAGGCGTTCTTACCATAAACGATACTTTTTTTAATCCAGATTGCCCATGGGTTGTCTTTTTCCATGGAAAGGGGATGAAAATTAGAACTTTATGTGATCAGCTGTTGTCTTCGTCTGTCATTGTTTTCGTAAGTATATGTGGAAATTTTGCGCGTTTATTTTTTTTTAATATTCAATATATTGATAAGATATGTGTTTATTACTGTTCAGTATTGTGAATTTAGAGTATATTTTTGATGATTTTTTTACATTTTGCTTTTAGTAAATAATACGCGAATACATTATCACAGTTTAGATCACTTTATTTGGCCACTGTCATTCTTTTACGTAACTATAAAGTTACGTATTTTGTGGAGATGTTTATTGATTTATTAATATAATTTTTAAAAAATGTTACAGAGATTGGAGGTGAATTAGACTGTGTTTAAATTGATTGTGAACGATATTTTTGAAATTATTTTTTGACATTTTGTGAAGGTGCTGTCATTTTTTGACAATTAAGTACCGTCCTAAAATATTTTTTCTTCTTTAATGGCAACTATATATGCAAAACTGTACGAAAATAATAATCGCGTAAAGGAAAGATTTTCTCTATGGATCCCGATATGGTTCTCATTGGACGTCTTAAGGAATGTGGTGAAATGTGGGAGATGCGCCTAAGTCCTTAGGAACTATAGAGACCTTCTCCGTATCAATAATAATAGTAAATCTCCTAAGGCGAGACGAAGGAATATATAATTTATCAGAAACTGTGAATGGGGATCCGATAACATAAAGACGCGGCACTTGACAGCTTCTGGCGGGCATGCGCTCGTCCAAGCAGCGGTCCGAAGTAATGGCGGGGTACGTAATTTGGTTGTAGAACCAATTTACCGATATTATTCTAAACGAATTAAAGAATCCTGCCACGGCCATGGCCATCTGGCTCCTCGAGGGGGCGGGTCGTCCATCTCCGTGGAGGGACCACTGTTGCAGGCTTAGTGGGACTCGACATATTCCTTTGCTGAAACCTGATTATTTATAAATAGTGTTGGAACAAAAAATTAAATTAATTAAACCGAATCTTTTTATTTGTGGAGGAAAATGATTCAACCATAGTGTAAACACTACACATAGACAACCGCTGGTTTCCACTTTTGCAGATATCAAACATTTCGTTATTTGTTCGTCTAAATTGAGGAAGGGTCTCTCAACAATATTACCCTCGCGGACGGTGTGAATGCGTAGCAGTGTATTAGTTTACATTTAACCAGGTAAATTCACAGATCCTTGTGGTATGCCTGTTTGAAGCGGTATTGGTTATGGATCAACGCGAAGTGTCTGCAGTTCATTGGAGAATTGCAGGGCGAAGAAAAGGAGAACTTCTTTTTACATTTTTGTTTTAGTTTTTGGTACATTTACGTTTACAAAATAACTAATTACAACTATTGGGTACTTTACATATAGCTAATGATAACTTAAAAACTAATGGATATTTTCTTGCTTAGCTTAATGTGGTTTTTACACAATCTATTTTAAATTTATTAATTGGTGTAATTTTGTTTGGGTCCGGCAGAGTATTATAACATTTCATCCCTTTATAAAACATACTGTTTTGCGTATTGGCTTTGTTATTTTTCGGTTATCTGATTTCCTTACAAGTTCTTGTATTGTCTGTGAATGTCCATGTTGTAAATAATATTGTTGGGAAAATATTATGGTAACAAGTTGTTCCTTATTTTATGTATAAAAATCATCGCGTTCCATGTCAGCATTTGTTTCACTCTTATAAAATTTAATTCCTCTAACATTTTAGCCACTTTTGAATACCTATTTCGCATTAGAGTGGAAGATACTATCAGTATCGCCCTGGTGAAACACCATCATTCAGAATTGAAACGTTGCTTGAAATGGCTTTTAGCCGTGTTTGGTGACCAGATCTGAATAGCCAGGTATTTTACCCACCTTCCTCTTCCCCCTTCTCCTTCCCCTCCCTAATACCTTCAGCCTCACAACATTCCCCAATTGGGGATGCCACAGTCTCACTGGCTCCAGACGGTTTTGCGAGCAGTTGGGACTCTTGTGCGGTATTCATATAAAAAAATAAATAAAAACATTGCTCTATTTTGGAGAATTTGTAATTTGTTTTGTTCTCCGTCGTTGCACAAGAGTAGTATCGTTGAGCAGTAGTTAACATGTGGATCAATATTGGAAGAATTCTGCCAAAAAAGAAACCTTATTCTCAATTTTCTTTTTGATATATTTCAATATAATACGGAATGAACAACAGCAAAGAGCGAGTCGTATATATTATCTTGTTGCCTTTGAAGATTGCTAGCGAAGTTTCTTATTTATTGAACTACGCCCAATTTTTCATTGTTTTCGATGCAACAAATTTTCCTCCCTCTCATTCTTAGCGGTTCCGTTACCATCGAGGTAAACGAGAGACTACCTACTTATTTACTCTTATTATCCATTACTCTTTGATACATGATAACCTGTTCTTTTAAAGTGCACAAGACTTGTTCCGACAAGAACGGAACAAGTCATGGTCCCCCGAAATGGGAGGGTAATAAAAAGTATGTTAAAATTACAAATTCGTCATAAATTTCTTTGGTTAATCGTGTTTCGATGAGTAGAGGTGGAAAAAACGGTAGCCGCGGTTCTCAAGCGATTGTCAGATTGAATTAATTAAAGTAATATATTAGACGGACCATAAATCGTCACTGGGCAGCAGTTATGTGGGCCTGACGTTTTAATAATAGCCTACACAAAAAGCACTGAATTCCATTAATGATAATTTGTCAATCTTATCTATGGCATCCGTTTAGGTGTGTTGAAAGAATAAAGCAGGCAGGTTTACGGGGCTTCTGGGCATACTCGTACCCACGTAGTTTCGGGCTCATACGGAAGACAAGACCAGTAGATAATTATACCCTCCCCTGCATGATGTATGGAGGAAGTTTTACAAAGTTTATGTGACACTACAAGCGTCTCACTGCCCGGAAGCAGTGGGATTATGGCACCAGTAATTGATGGAGGCAAAGAAGGACGCACTCAAAAGAGGAATCTTTGTAAGACCTGGTTATTCATATAGTTTATTTTTATTTTATTCAAAAAGTATACAACAATGGTTTCCAAGTAATAGTGTTGGATTCTGTATGGTGTTTCCGAGAGAAGGAAGAAGACTTAAAACGAAGTTCAAATACGTAAAAAAAAAGAAGAAATTATGAACCCGGGTCCTCCCATGATCTCTGTCGAATCTTTTTCTTTTTTATTTTATCTTTTTTATTTTTCCAATTAAAAAAAGGTTTTTTCATTAATACCAACCAATATAGATGCATATTTAAGAATCCGAGGTTACTGTAAATTACTGTAGTAGTATTCCATATAAATATTAAGTAAATCCTAAAAAAATCTCAACAATCTATCCATATTTTCTTCTTCTAATAATTATATAAACAATCGATGAATGTCCCGGGTGGGCGGCACTTGTCTGTTCTATATACAAATCTACAGTTTTATTGCGAGCTTGGTGAAATTTTGCACACTCGTTTTTCTAAATAAGAGTAAGATCAATTTTTACATACGATTTCTAAAAGCCACCCCCTTCCCCCGTTCCCACCTCTTAAAGCAGAATTTTGATACTTCTTGATGAAATTTCGTACACGTAACGCCAAAATAGGAGGATTAAATTACTGGGTAGGGGTAGGGGTAGAGGTAACACATCATGACCTCAAAACTCTACTCCAAACTAGAGGTGAGTAAAAAAACGTAAAACCGTTTTTATGAAAGCGTTTAAGTTAGGAAACGGTTGCAACCGTTTCGAGGATTTTAGAAAAACCGTTTAAAAAAATCTGTAACTACGTCTGCAATAAACCCGCGCGAAATGATTCCAGTAGAGGATAATTCGCTTGAGAATTACGCAAGAAACATTTAAAACAGCGCCCCGCAACATTTACTAAACTCGTAACCGCCGTAAACCGTTCAAAACGAACGCTTTCGCGTGAAACGCTTTTTCCCGACACCCTGTTTCTGACCGTTGCGGGAAAACGCTTTAAAAAATGTAACGCCCTCCCGCAACGCCGGCCCGCAACGCTAAACGCGAAATGCCGTAACCCGTTACACATAACGCTTTCTTGTAAAACGCTTTCTCGTGAAACGCTTATTCGAAAAACGGCTTCGAAAAACGGCTTCGAAAAACGGCTTCGAAAAAATTAAACGCCCGACTGCAAACGCCATGCGATATTTGCCGTGACCCGTTGCAAACAAACGCTTTCGCCGCATCGTTCACCGCGAAATGTTGTAGTTTAATAATCACGATACAATGGTTTCCAACGTTTTCGAGTTTGGGAGCTACTTTTTACCTTCATTTTTCGTGGACATCAACTTCTAAAAATAATTTTATAAGGATTTTAGCTGTTTTTTTGTTGTTTTAGTATTTCGGAACTGCAAATAAGTACGAATCTAGCAAAATTAATTTGTTCTACAACCATGGTATTATTTTTATCTTTCATGGTTATAAATTTAAATTATGGGAATGATAACTATTTTCTCCGTAATTGTTAAGATTAAGAAAGGACTCTTTGATGTTTTGGGCACGTTGAGCGGATGACCGAAGAGAGATATACAGAGCATATATGACGTGGAAGACAATGGTATAAGAAGTCGGGGACACCCGAAGAATATATGACATAATCAAGTGAATCAAATACATACTAATAATAATAATAATAATAGTTGGATGATTTGTATAGCGCCGTTTTTATGAAAAATCACCTCAAGGGCGCTGAAAAACGGCAAAAATAGAGGTAATATAAGAATAGGAAGTAATATTTGTACAGCGCCCCTGAGGTGATTTCTCACAAAAGCGGCGCTATAAAAATCATCCGATTATTATTATACTGGAATCGGTTATAATACGATATATGAATGTGAATGAAGCAAGGAGTCTATACCGAGACAAAGTTGTGTGGCGGTCTATCCTCTCTGCCTATCCCTTCTGTGCAAAAGCATGATGGTTAATTAGTTCTCGTAGTTATAAATGCCGTATATTCGCGTATAATATCAGCCGGGGTATCTCGACTTGAAAGAAGAATGTAAAGTGTTTTTTAGACTAGAAGGAAAAAATAGTGTAATGATTGTAATGTGCAGAAACGGCAGACCTGCTAGTGATAAAAAATATATATTCTCAAGCAAACACCGTTCCTTTTGATGCGATCTCTTTTCCTTTCGTGGGTACGTACTTCACCGAGTAAATCCATCTCTGAAGTAAAAAGAGAGTGTTCATGAAATACAATATAATGAACCACCACCAGCTAATGTTAGTAACATAGAAAAAAGGTTAAACTATTTACCGTAGTGAATTGTGACTCATTAAGCAAAACGTTCTAATTTTTACTATTCGCCTTTACTTAATCTGGCTAGGTAATTCAAACCCGAATGTTTACAAAAAAGCCGACAGATCTGTTTATGGCTTGTCTCAAGTAAGTAATAATAATAAAATGTGGCAGATAATTAATATTATCTTTCCAAAAAGGGCCCAAGCATTTTGGTAATATCAAATATGGCACCGGCAAAATAAAAATCTTCGATTGTTCAGTGCCACATTTTAGGTGACATCGGAATAAGCAAGATTGATTATTATTGTTTCGATTTTTAGATCATTCTGGAAGATTCCCTTTTCAATCCATACATGCAGTCATAAAGTATATATTATTTGGGGAGATTTAATATTTGAGCATTTTGTCAGTTTAGTATGCGAAACATTGTCTTAACGCGACATTGACAAGTGCCGTCGTTCCTCGTTCAGTTTTATAATTTGTTGTTATTATTATATCAAGACTATTTTACCGACTTCTATGATGTCGTCGCATAAACGCAGAAAGGTTAGTGTTCTATGGACACATTTCGAAACTGTTGGGGATGATTTGGCCTCGTGTAATAATATGTAAGACGCGCATTTCATTTAAATCTACTGTGTCTAATTTGAAAATGCACCTAAAGAGAAAACATCCCCTAGTATATTTAACTTTGTTCAATTCGGAAATCTCCGGTCGGCAAAATGTGATTCTTCCCCTGGCTAGAGTGGCTAGTCAAACTATAACCGAAAGTGATCAAGCAAGTGTGAGTGTGAGTGCTTCTGAATTATCAGCTCAGTCAGTTGAAAAAACACAGGTCATAGCCAGCACTTCAGGTTTTTCTCTTGGAAAAAAGACACAGCAAAATATTATGTCTTTTATTCCAAAAAACATTAGTTCGAGGGAGAAAAACAAATTGACGATTTGGTTATGGGCCTCTTTATAGAAGATCTTCAACCCTTCAGCATGGTTGAAGATAGTGGTTTCGTCAAATTGATGGCTGGTGTAATTCCTTCATACACTTTACCCAGCAGAAAATACGTGTCAAATAATTTGTTGTCATTGCATTACGATAAATGTGTTATTAAAGTTGTAGACTTGTTAAAAACTGAGGCAACGAGTGTTTGTTTAACTACAGATCTTTGGTCTTCTTCCACGACCGAGAGTTACATGGCTATAACGGCACACTTTTTTACGAAAAATGTTGAACTTCAAACCGTTTTACTGGGTTGTGCCTCTTTTAGCGGGCCCCACACAAGTGTAGAGTTGGCTAAAGAATTAAAAAGGATCGTGGAAAAGTGGGAGTTAGGTGGAAAGGTGCTAGTTGTTGTGTCCGATAATGCATCTAACATCAAGGGTGCTATAAATGACATTCTCAAGTGGAAACACTTTGGCTGTTATGCACATAAAATAAACTTAATCGTTCAAGATGCGTTAAAAATTGTTTCAGATACAACCAATAAATTTAAAACAATCGTTAGACATTTCAAAAAAAGTAACCTGTCTACTGAAAAATTATTAAAATATAAATTAAATTCGGGAGTTGTACAACCAAAGAAGTTACTGCAAGAAGTTCCGACACGATGGAATTCAACATATTATATGTTAAAACGCTTATCGGAGCTTCAAGAACCTGTACAATGTACGATAGCGGTAATTAACAAAAATCTACCGTGTCTTGCACCTGAAGATTGGAAACTGTGCAAGCAATTAATCGAGATTTTGGAACCGTTTGAGCAGGTTACGAAAAACATCAGCGGGGAAAAATACATGACTAGCAGTCTTGTTATTGTTTTAACATCGGGCCTATTGAAAGTTTGTGAAATTTTATCGAAAGAAATTTTAGGTGCACAAGCAAAACAAGTCGTGGCAAAATTAATATTAGGAATAAATGATAGATTCAACGACATTGATCAAAATGAATCCTTAGCATTGTGCACATTGGATCCGAGATTCAAAGCGCGTGCATTTAAAAGAACGTCAGCGGCTGAGAATGCTAAGATGAAAGCCATCGATTTAGTCATTGAACTCTTAGATGCAGAAGCGGGAGAAGTTAAGATAATACCACAATATGTTAATATTACCCCCACAAAACGTCCCGAACTATCAATTCTATTTGATTTTGATACCGATTGTGAACACCATAGCATCGCCAGGTCCTCGCATTCCAGAGCATCACGAGAAGTGATAATGTTTTTGGAAGAGCCCCTATTGCCACGACAAAATAATCCATTAGAATGGTGGAGACAAAATCAATATGTGTACCCCAATCTATCCAAAATATTCCGCAACAAATGTAACTTCTTGGCGACGTCAGTTCCCTCTGAGCGAATGTTTTCAAAGACAGGATTAATTTTAAGTGACAGAAGAACAAGATTAAAATCTAAAAAAGTCGAGCAACTGATGTTCTTGAATATTAATAAATTTTGAATCTTTTAAAACTCATAAAAATATTTAACCCAAAAATAAAGTGATGTAATAATAATATAAATGAATGCTGTAGTACTAATATTGAATCTCAGTTGGCCGTTATTAATTGAAGTATATAATATTATCAGAGTGTGTGCATACTTTTGTGGCCTTATTTGTGATTGACTTTATTTTAAATTATCCCACCCCCGATAATATGACCCCAACCCCGTCCTCACATTTTGGTAAGTTCATGTATATATTTTTAATAGGAAGCCATGATGCCTATGATTTATAGTATCTAAACAACCTACATATATTACTTTTTATCATTCAACGTAATTATAACAGACGATAACTTTTATTTATTTTATATTTATGTATTTGAAAAAAAATTACGTTATTTTTAAACGGTTTCTAGAAACCGTTTATTTTAAGAAACCGAAACGGTTTCGGTTATTTTGAAAATGAAACTGAAACGCCCACCTCTAGTCAATACCGGGCATTTCAACTAGTTGATAATAACATTGCTAGAGGGTTGCGATGTGTACCGTGCATTGAGGATTTTTTAAGCCGGAATTCTTTCATAAAACTTCTAAAAATAGAGTTCATCTTATTTCTAAAACCAGGAGATTCTTTTAAAACGATTTGTTCTTTTTTTTCCACAGCAATCGAAGCAACCTAAAAATAATCCAGAATATTTTCCTATGTACATTTTTTTAAATTCAATATTCTACGACGGTAACCCACATAATACTTAAAAAAATATTTTAAATGAATTGCTTATCAAAAGTAATGATTAAGTTTTCTAATTATTTAACGTGTTTAGATATTAACCGAATATCGAACCGGAACAATTCATTGAGGAATAACCGATTCAGGCCCGCCTCAGCGCAAATTGCAAATTGCCGAATATTTATTTTTAACCACATGTGTTTAAATTTAACGAGAGTTAATATCGAACCGGCCTTCGCCCTTGAACTGGAGTTAGCGGCGGTATTTTGTGTTTCTCCGGTTAACTGCGTTAGTGTGGTCGATATAATGTTAGTACGAGTATGAAAAGCTTCACCGGTTAAAAGACAATTAAGATAAATTGCGCTGTCTACACTCAACGAACAATTGTATTCAAAATCTGGTTTGACAGATCATTCACTGTTATTAATACGCATATATGATTTACCTTAAATAATGCAGTATAAACTTCCGTTCGAAATATTTTAATGGGATCATCTTTACAGTGGCGTGCAGTCCATAAAAGCTGAAAAGCTGTGCCTACCCCAAGAAAAACGAACTATAAAATAATATTATATATCAACGTCTAATTATAAAAATAATATTTTTAAAATAAAAGATTACTAATGACAGTTTTTTTTATATTGAACAACAATTATAGAGTTAAAGTCACCCAAATTAAGTTTAAAATCACCAAAACTAAAAAAAAGCGTATTTAATATACAAAACAAAATCGAAAACTATAAATCTCCATACTAATCCAAAAGCATAATACACACGTGACGTCAGATGTTCCAAATACAATGGTACCTTATAACAAGGTGTTTTGATGAGATGATTATTTATTCACTTTTAAATATTGATTTAAAAATTCTAAGTATAATTATATATAATAAAAGCTATGTATTCGGTATCGGCGTTTGCTGATCTAAATGAATATATATTTTTAAAGTCCTCATATTTTTCACTGGAGTTCCTTATTCCTTAAACCAAATTAATTGTTGATTCAAAATATACTAAAAGAGAAACATACAAATATACTAAAAGAGAAACATAAAAAAGAGAAACATAAAAAAGAGAAACATAAAAAAGAGAAACATAAAAATATACTAAAAGATAAACATAAAAAAGAGAAACATAAAAATATACTAAAAGAGAAACATAAAAAAGAGAAGCATAAAAATATACTAAAAGAGAAACATAAAAAAAGTTTATCAAAAATTGAGAAATTTTTTAAAATAATTGTATTGTTAAGGAACATACTCTGTATAGTAATTAATTGATTAATATATATATATTTTAAAAGAAAAAAAAATAAAACATCGTATTGTTTGCAAATAGGTAAGGAACTTGTATTGTGATTTATTCACTTATCCAAAACAATCAGCGGAAGATGATGAAGATGAAAAAAGTGATCATTTTCAAATATTTATTCCATGGTTCTTAACCGATCTTGAAAAAACTGCACACTGCCTACCTCTGGTTGTAGAGCAATGCACGCCGCGGCTTATTTGTATTTGTAATATCATTTGAAGGTAACCAATAAACTTACAGAACCATCACGTCATTTTCCACACAGATAGGCTGAGATAATGAAGAACAATCGACCTCCATATTTATTCATTTGCGCCCATTACAGGCTTTTGCATTTTTCACACGTCTTCCTGGGCGAGCGTCCTCAATATTATCATTAAGGCGATGCAATGGGAAGTAATGCAAAATCGTGTGTTTTCGGTTTGAGAATTTTTTGGCCTGGAAATATCATAGATAATTGAATTAAATACTGCAAGTAGATCACACCTTGGCCTTTCATTTAACCGTCAATTTTTTTATATGTCTTTTTATAAGCTAAAAAATAAAGTATGAGACGTTAATAAAATGTTTAAAGCGCAAAATCTCCTACTTATGAACTCTTTTTCCCATATTTTCGCATTGTTCATTGTGATAAATTAAGTTTTTTAGAATATGAGCGTAAAACATTTTAATAATTCTGTCTGAGCTTTACAGAATAGAATAAAACATGCATTTTGGTGATATATTTTTTTGCCGAAATCGAAGGATGCGGCCGATGTACAGCGGGATTTTGAACCTTGTCGCCACCTGCATAAGGAGCGCGTGATTTCGATAAAATTTTAGCCGGTGGATGGCCTTAATTTAAATCCACACCTACACAACAAAACTTTCTCAGTATCACGAAAATGAAGAGAATTATACATGTAATTATTGCTATATAAAATATGTTCGTTCCAAAATAAGAGATAACCTGTAAATCTCAAATCTGTGTTTAAATTAATAAGGTAAGATAAGTTTTAATAAAGCCATGCGATTTTAGAGGTCATCACAACGCAGGTTTATGAAGAATAATTTCAATGACCTGGTATTAAACTCCAACAAGTCCGAAAAACCAGAAATTACAATATGGAAACGATTCGCCAAAGGGAGCTCTTGTCAGTTTTTAAATAGAAACAAATGCAATAAAAATGTTTGACTCACTGAGAGGAGAAAGAACAGTGAGATATAACTAAATTTGACATTTTTGCATGCATATTTGTGATTATCTCAAAACAACAGATTAATAACAATAATACATAATTAAAAATACACTTTGTATACACCACTTTAATTAAAATATATAAATATTTCTACATGTTTCGATAGCAATGCTATCATCTTAAGGAATAAATGAATACTAAAAAATAATTTCAAGTATAAAAAATAATAAAAAAATTTAGAAAAATAATTTAAGAATATACAAAATATGAGCATAAACAAAAATGAATAAAAGTAGGTAAGTAACAGATCAAAAATGCTAATAACGAAATAATTATAAAACATTGAATAATACATTTAAATTAGAAATATAAATAAAAATTATTATTATTATTAATATTATTATGAAAATAAATTTAAGAGATTGTTATTAAAAAAAACTATTTATTTATTTATTAAATTTAATTCGCTATTAACACTTTTTCTTATTTCTAAAATTTAAAATTTATCTAATTGTAAACCGGTTGTATTTGTGTGTAAAACTTTTAAACCTTTATTTATATCAAACGAAAATTATTTTTTAGTATTCATTTATTCCCGAAGATGATAGCATTGCTATCGAAACATGTAGAAATATTTATATATTTTAATTAAAGTGGTGTATACAAAGTGTATTTTTAATTATATAATTAATAATGACGCCACAAAGTTATCAATCATTTGCAGTAACAATAATATATAACATCATTAAATTTGATTCTCATTAAAATAAAAATAAAATTAAATGGAGTTCTACGAATTAAACACAAAAACAATGAATAAATTCCAAGTCTTAGCTTGTTCACGCTTGACTGTGAAAAAAATTGTACTTCTCTAAAAATATCTCTTACAAGTTTTTACCAGACAAAGATCACATCATTTTACGATGTTTGTAGTTACCAAGTACTGCTACTAACTCGGCGAAATATAAAAGCACTGGTACGCAGAATTTCGTTTGCCATGTCTGGATAGATTCAATCGAGAGGCGCGTAAAGGAAGGCGGTAATTTTGAAATTTGATTGTGGACTCATTATAAGGGAGCAACGCGGTCGACCTTCCGAGGTACGCGCCTCGGAGGCTTCGGCGGAGGAAGTAGGCTCTGCACACCTCACACTAACTGCTACCCACCTCACTCGTATCCTGTGTTCACCTTAAATGTGTACGCATTCTTCCATGGAGCTTATCTCTCCGTCCACACGTCGAGTGAATAAAACGAGCCGGGAACTTGTTATTATTATCGGAACATGATGCTTTAAATTGCACTCCGATTAGTTTTATTTTTTCAGATCAAGTTACTTAATTATCGTATTATTGGAAATGAGTTACTTCTGCCGCAAGGATTATCTTGTCTCTGGCTTCTGAAGAAATATGTCTTAAATTAACTAAAGTGCAGGTTGTATAAAACTATAATCAGGTGTGCTGAGACTGAAATGTGTCGCCATCTATTTTCATTTTTCTGCATGTGATATATGTGATGTAGATACATAAATGAGTAAGAATTAATTTAACTAAACAATAAAAGTTTATTTCAACTGCATTTATTTTATTCACCGACCGGTTTCGAATTAGGGGTGGGGGCGTGACTAGGGATTAATAAAGAGTGGAATGAAGAGATAGAAATTATAGGAAAACGGTTAGATACTTAGAAGCCTTAAACATAATGAAAACCCTTAATAATAATGAGTCTATTATGTAACAACAAAAATATCATTTTAAATATGTGCTCCCTTGCACCACTCCCTCAATCTATATCTTTCCCACCGTTATGCGAAGTATTTCGGTAGTAAAATTCCACTAATTAATAGAGGTAGGTACATATAAATGTCACTGATAAAAAGGCACGGCCTTTTTCGACACTTACACAAACGAGACTTCCCTTAAATGCGCATAGCGCATATGTGTTAATTTTTTGTAGAATACAGTCATCATTTGAATTTCTCATTTTCTTCATTTTTTAAATATTTTTATGTGACTAAGGTCGGGTAGGCAGTGCTTAGTAATAGTAACAAAGCATTTATATAGAACAGTTTTGTGTTATTTCACTTCAAGTGCGCAATACTTATATGCCTACGTGGAATGCACACCTCTGCATATGAGATCATCATAATAGTAAAAAAATATATCTAAGGCCCTCATTACGTCCACATGACCAGAGTCTGGCCGATGTGGCATTACCTCCTGTACATTATATAGTCGGTCCCATAACACAATTTGTTTGCAGCGTTGGGGAAATTACAAAGCTTTCTTCATTTTGATATCAATAAAAAAAATGGAAAAAAAAACGTAACCTAATATAGAAAAACAAAACACGTCTACCTATAATAATAATAAAACAAATATAACTATGATAAGTCAAAATAGAAGAAACGATTTGCGTAAACCTCTACGAGCGTCATGTGGCAACTGCACCAGCTCAGTTCGTTTGCTTATCTTATGTAACGCAAACAAGTCGAAATACGCGAGCAGTGCTCGGGTTGGCGCGATGCGACACATGCGCCGCCCGCGAACACTGCTCGTGGCTACACTTATTTCATTTCTGAATGAAGGAATTCTCAGATCTACAACACAAATCCATAATACTCTAACATCATGTTTAAGGACAACAGTAGGAAACATTCCACTGTACTGAATCAATTGAACTATTACAACCCGAATTTAAAAATGTTTTTAGGTGAATCGGATATAGGGAGAAGAGTAAATATAATAATTTATTTATTTATTTGATTATACCCCCCTTTGAGTTTTTACATAGATTTTAGAACACAATATAAATTAATAATATCAACTCAAAATAAAACATTTTTCTAAATGCAGATACAAAATGTCAGCATCTCGTACTTAAACTCTGGTCTGTACGTCGGCCTCAGCTTGTTATCTTATGATCGCAGGTCTTTACGAAATTGATCCGGTGTTTTCCTGCGGTTAGTCGATGTCGAGTGTCCGCTGAGCAGTAATTTGGTGCTAATAAACGTAATTGAAAAATACTTATTTAAATTGATCTGGCAGATAAAGACCACTGACACCTGCGGTGGAACCGAACCCGGGCCAGTTTCTTGCATCCAATTATTTATAACTATTTAATGTCCAACCGCAAAGCACCGCTCTAAAAATTAACACGTTTTTGTAGTGTCCAAAATTAAAAGCGTTCAAATCTGCGTATCGCGAAAGGCGAGCATGCAAATTTTACGGTGTAATTGCCTTCAGTCCGCGAAGACTTTGTTGTTTCGATTAGACCCGCAAAAACTCGGGAACGTTCGGAAAACGTAAACAAACTAGACACAATCCAATATAATTGTGCAGAATACAAAAACTCGGGAACGTTCGTAAAACGTAAACAAACTAGACACAATCCAATATAATTGTGCTGAATACAAAAACTCGGGAACGTTCGGAAAACGTAAACAAACTAGACACAATCCAATATAATTGTGCTGAATACAAAAACTCGGGAACGTTCGGAAAACGTAAACAAACTAGACACAATCCAATATAATTGTGCTGAATACAAAAACTCGGGAACGTTCGGAAAACGTAAACAAACTAGACACAATCCAATATAATTGTGCTGAATACAAAAATAATAAAACTCAAATATCTCGTGTACATTTTGACTAGTGACAAATATCATATTATTCATTTTGCTTGGAAGTTTTATTTACTATGTACTTTTGCTATTTTTGATTTATTAAATTCGCTACCGGATTCGACACAACCGTGCCATTCACTAGCGTTCTTAAAACTAACTTAAATTAAACAAGTACAAAAACAAAATTAGTCACCATTAGGTGAGGGTAAAGGGAGTGGTGATTTGGAGGGGGGTGGGCGGTGGGAGGAGTCAAAGTTAACAGGAAACATGGTTAGCAAAGGTGATTTACAGGGAGCTATTATCTTGTTTACTAAATTAATTTTAGATTTAATTTTTTTGTTAATTTCTAAAGTTTCTAAGGAGCACAATTTAAAATATCTATCAATATTTGAATGTTTAAACTTAGTTTTTTCTCTATTGAAGCTACGGCCTGTCTCTAATAAATGATTAGCAAACTCAGAGTTCATGTTCTCTGATTCTAGTTTTAAAGTGAATGCCGAAAAAATACAAGAAATCATATTATTCAACTAATGATTCAACGTATGTACGTGTGCATAGGAAACAATTCCCCAATTCCTCGCATATGGCACAGTCTAACAGGCAATTTAATTATGTCGACATCCTTCACAATATAACCTTCACAAATATCGAACCGAAGTAATGCGTACGATCACAAATTAATGCGCAAGTATTGTAGTATGTATTGCGAGCATCTCCTATCCCTATCCTATATTCCCCTTACCCTTCCTACTCCTCTTCTCTTAGTTTAATGTAAAATAAAACTCCAGTCTCGAACCCAACTTTAGTACAAGAAAGAACTCTGTTTTTCCACCTATACTCGTATATGTATTTTTTTTTAAAGCTGTTTGTCTCTTACAAATAAATAAATAAAGTCGTAGGTAATAGAAGAGCAACTCTCAGTATCGACCTGGTGAAGACCACCATTCAGTTGCTTGAAATATCTTTAATCGAGTTTGATAACTAGATCAGAATAGCCAGATACTTCCTCTTCCCCATCCCTTTCCCTTCTCTACTCGCTTCAGCCTCACAATATACTCCAGTTTGGGATGCCATACCCTCACTGGCTCCGGACAGTTGGGAGTCGTGTGCGATATATATACAAACACATGAAAAAAGACGATGATGCCATAAATCATGACTTCGAAACATAATTTGTTGGAATGCCTCGGTGGAGTCGGATTTCTTTACTAATTAAGGACCAGTTCTCAAAAATGGCTCTAAACATCACTTTGTAGGTTGCTGACTCGAGCAATACTACTACAAACGACTTACCTGTGATTTATATACGACCAAATGGGAAAATATATAAGGTTTTCAAAGTACAATAATCATCAAACTTCACTTTGTAGGTTGCTGACTCAAGCAATACTACTACAAACGACTTACCTGTGATTTATATACGACCAGATGGGAAAATATATAAGGTTTTCAAAGTACAATAATCATCAAACTGTTATCTTTTAAATTCTATGAAATACACACCAAAATGTCCGAAAATGTAAACCAATGGAGGCATTTTACAACATTTACCTAAAATTCCAGTACATATCAAATAGAATTTAAAATATTAACCGTATTAATTTCTAACTACTCGTATGGAAGTGTTTCTAATGTTAATAATTTGCCTGTATTATTTAACTAAATTAATTTACTATTTCCCAAAAGCAAACTAGGTAGATAAAACAGTCCAAAATACCCTGGGCAGATGAAGTGAAAAATATGCAGGTCCTTCATCGAATGAAGATTTCATTATAGGGGTGATTTATTGTTAAGTTTTTTTTTTTAATTTCAAAAGAAAAAAAATACAATGCAAAAAGTCCCGATAAACTACTTTTTTGAAATTAAATAATTAAAAATGTACTTTGCTTGCACCACTTTTATAAAAATAAATAATGTCTTTACATGTTTCATATAGTCTTGAGGATGACAGCATTACTGTCGAAAAATGTAGAGATATTTATTTATTTTTATAAAAGTGGTGTCAACAAAGTACATTTTTAATTATTTTATTAATAATGACGTCACAAAGTTACCAATAGTTTGAAGAAATTATTAATGAAGAAAGTGCTTTTTTGTAGTTTGTCTAACGGGAGCTTGATATTCAAAACTCAAAATATAAAGACAAAGTTACAAAATATGTAAAGGAAAATAAAATTTCATAAAGGAAGATACCATACACCGTGGCTAAGTCGTTCCGGACTGCAGCCTTCAGGGTTCAGATGCCCAATGATAGATAACCTCCAATAAGACAGGGCACCAGTAGAAGATGACGAAGTATTCAAATTTCCGTATCGTGAAAGGTGAGCATGCTAATTTTCCGGTGTAATTGGCTCCGATCCGCGAAGATTTGTTTTGAAGCAAAAAAAAAACTCGCGCATCAAAACGTGAACGTAAAGAAAAAAGTAAACATTATTTGCCGAACAATGAATGGATTCTAGTTCATGCTTTGTCCGGAATGTCTATCAGCTTCCTTTGAATTTTAGATCACAGTTATAAAATCACGTTTCTACGACAAAAAGCGAATGATTTCTGTGGATAATGATATATTTACCTAAGTAATTCCAAGTTCAAAGCCGGGGGCAACGGAAATCTATGAAATAAAACAACTAGTATTTTTCACTGGTTTTTCAAATAATATACCTATAGTATAAACCGTATTTCATGTAAATAGCACCTTTATGTGATTTTTAAAATTAATAATAAATTATAATTTATTTTAAATGATAAACTAATGTTTATAAGACAAGATTTTTTATGCATAGGACAAATATGGTAACAAATTATTATAAGCAATAATTATTAACCTGAAAAATCATACAAATTTAATAATCTTCCGAGAAAAAATACATGCTGCCGACGGGACACGAACCCGCGACCCAAAAGGTCGCGGGTTCGTGTATGTTACGAGATTTAAGGTATTGTGGAGCGGCAGGAGGTAGGGAAGAGGAAGGTGGGGAAGTACCTGACTATTCAAATCTGGTCACCAAACACGACTAAAGCCATTTCAAGGAACATTTCGATACTCAATACAGGGCGATACTGACAGTATCTATCACAAAGATTAAAAAATATAAATATCAACTTTTTTCGAAAGCTATGATTTTCTCACCAGGATAAACAGTATACTAAAAATAATGACTAATACAGGCTTGTAATATAATACACAATTAAAGTAATTAATTTTTTTATGATAAAAAAATAAAATTATTTTTAACTTTGACATTTCAGACCATGAAAAGGTACAATGGCTTGATTTTAGGAAGGTGTCCACTTTTGGCTGCGTTTGCTACACTGAACAAGAACTGATCTAGTGTTATAATAAGAGTGCAGCCACATGACTTAAAGTGATTAAAACAAAGAATGAGATTGGATGAAAAATATTAATAATTAAAATGATAATCTTGCTATAAATACTGGACATGGACTATGTAGGTAGGTAAGTATTGTATTTTGAAGTATTTTTTTTACATTTCAATCATCCCCCGATGTTTCGCGGTATGAGCACGAACCACGTAGAATAAATGAGTTGTTCTTTACTAAAAAGTCCAAAAAATCACACGATGGTCCTAAGAAAGATAATAAAAAAGGTCAATCCAGTTCATTAAAAAAATATATATGTATCAATAATGACGTTTAAACTTATATACCGGTATATTTTGTTTTTTTTTTTTAAGTAAGTTTTCATAGTTTTTAATTTTCAAACTTTCATTTTTTCAAAGTCCGCCAAAACGCTCCAAATCAGAACAGTTTTGAGGTTAGAATGTCAAATGCCAAAACAAGAATGATCTTTTTTATTTATTTATTAAGTTAAGAGAAACACATAATTAACTACACACATATTATATTAATTAACTACATACATATTATATTAATTAACTACATACATATTATATTAATTAACTACATACATATTATATTAATTTACTACATACATATTATATTAATTAACTACATACATATTATATTAATTAACTACATACATATTATATTAATTAACTACATACATATTATTTTTAACCTATTTTAATTCTTATATTATATATCGTATTTCTTAATATTACACTATATTAATATGTACCTTACATATTATTCATTGTTATTTTGCAACCGAGCCATTAACTAGCGTTCTTAAAACTAACTTAAATTAAACAAGTACAGGAACAAAAATTAGTCACCATTAGGTGAGGATAGAGGGAGTGGTGATTTGGAGGGTGGCTTTACTACTGGCTTTACCGTACATAATTGTATATTCTATCCATAGTAAACCATAATAAGGAACTCCTGTCCATTAAAAAAAAAAATAATGTTGACATCCAAACTTAATTTTCTGTTTTTAAATTTATTTTTTTTAAAGTTCGTTTTCATGGTTAAAATAATTGTTAAAGTTTCAATTTTTTAAAGCCCACCAAAACGCACGAAATCTATGCCTCGTCGGGTGTGACGTCACACGAGCCAGTCGGATTAGTAATTGATATTGTATGGATTTCATACAAAACTTCGAGAACTTTATACTCAAATTTAACTGCTTTTAATTGAAGGAAACATTGTAGAATATCAGCGTCTCGTTACTATTGTAGGTGCATTGTACCAAAATGCAAAAATACATTCATATCCGCAACTAATTAACAATTTATCAGCGTTCAAAGAAAGTACATATCCAACTTTTTAAAAACCTAAACTGAAAGACTAGGGCGTATGTTGGTAACAGAAATGCGTATTATGATACGGTCGCATATCTGATATATCGATACCGGGTCCACAGATATTAGCGTTCTGACCGTTCCGAGATATTAAACGATATTTTGGTATTCATATCTTTTGAATAATGATTTGGTATGTGATAATAATAATAATATTTTGATGATTTTTATAGCGCCATTTTGGCGAAAATCACATAAAGACGCTGTAAAAATGTTTTTTTCCCAATGCTCTTTTTTTTATTATTGAAATTTAGTACAATTTAATTCATTGCAATATTATACTTCTCTTTTAATCAATGCTTGTATAGAGAAGCGGAGTGTACATATTGCGTTCAGATGGTTATATATTTACACAGTAATGTTTCCTAAAGTGTCACAAGAAGATGCTTAAAATAATAATAATAAAATGGTTTACATGATTATATTACAGAGTTGGTGGTTTAATTAATAGAAAAAATGGAGTGCATAGCGACAAATTTTGTTTTAGAAGTTAAAATCATAATATAATACACGTAATGTACAATGTGACGTAGGATATTTAATATATAGCATAACGGTACTAGTGGTATATTATGTTGTATATCTTATCACTAACTATAGACAGTCTATCATATCGATAATAAGTACTGGCGTTACTGACCGTGCTCGATTCATTCGATATTCATCGTTATCTAATGTTAATAAATCTTTGGTATCGCCGATATTTCTATAAAAATTATTACTTCGTTGTCAACTATAAAAATACCTAGAAATGACAAAATATTACGAAATTTTAAATCGTTATGTCCCAGAACCTATTAGGTCTACAAAAAGTATTAAATGATTTATTGCGAAAAATTTGTCATTCGGGATTCAAAATAGACAAAAACGGAAGAAAGTACGAATTTTCTTTTTTTAATCTCGACTACAAAACCGGAGGTTATGGGTTCGAATCCCAGCGTGCGCATGTAAATTCGAGTTAATTAAAATGCGTCCTTTTGCAATTAATTCGTTAAAAATAATATATACAGTATATTTATGGTGCGTTCCAAAGTGAAAGATGCTTGAAATGGCTTTAGCCGTGCTTAGTGCTTAGATCTGAATAGCCCGGTACCTTCCTCCTCCCCATCGGCTTCCCCTCCCCATACCTTTTACCCTTACAATATACCCCAATAAGGAATGTCATAGTCCCACTGACTTCGGATAGTTGTGACTCTTGTGCGGTATTCGGATAAAAAAAAATAGGAGTGTCAGGATAATTCATAATGCGAAAGTAAATTGCAGAAGAATTAATCAAAAATGATATGAAAAAGGACCCACCATGAATAACATAATACCGACAGGCTAATATATCAATATTAGGTAATATCACAAAAAACGGGAATGTTACAGAACTATTCCTCTTGCACTTTGTTACCATCTGGTTAGAATTTTTTGGATGCGATTTTTACCTTCAGTGTTTGAATTATGTTTGAAAGGGAAATTATAATCGTTTGCGTTAATAAGCCTCTAGCCGTTTTCCAAACACGCGCCTGTCACGGACCTGACAAAAAATGACAGTAGATGTTTTTCGAGAGAAATATGCAATTTTTTATAGGTTGTGGTACCTTCAATGGCTTTACATAAAACTAAATATGTTACGCATCACAAGAAATAACAGGTTTGAGGTTAGAAATTATTATAAGTTATCATTATAAATCCTCCGCTTCCAGAATAACTGAAGAAATAATCACCAAAGTGCCAATGACATTGTCGTATTATTCAAAGGCGATTTTTACGTAAACAAATTCGTTAAAATTGCTATGAATTTTCAAGCAAAAGCTTTCAAGTAGTCGCAATAAACAAAAAATGACTTTACGGGCAAAATGAACACTGTAAACAGCGAAATTATAAGCCGTAAGAAATAATAAGAGCTGAAAAAAACTTATCTAGTTAAGTTGGGCTCAAAATGGCACGTGTGACGTCAGAAGCAGTGGTACCAACAGAACATGGTGTTTTGATGGTACGGTTTTTAGTTCACTTTTATAAAACGATTTATAAAATCTACGTATAATTATATACAATAAAAGTTATATATTTAGAATCGGCATTTGCTGATCTATACGAATACATATTTTTAAAGCCATTATATTTTTCACTGGAGTTCCTTATTAAAGATAAGTAAGAAAATTATGTTCATTTGTAGAAACTTTAATTAAACAAAATAATAATAGTATTGAGCATCAACATTATCATAATATCTGTATTGATAATTGGTTGGCTCGTGAATACTCTAATTTCTTTCATTAATCATAGTTTTTTTTATATTGAACAACAATTGTACAAATTGTACAATTGTACCTTAAAGTTACCTAAAATTAAGTTTAAATTTCACCAAAATTAAAAAAAATACTTATTTAAAATACAATACAAAATCGAAATATAAAAATATTCGTACTAATCCAAAAACAGAATACGCACGTGACGTCAGATGTTCCAAATGCAATGGTACCAACATAACAAGGTGTTTTGATGAGATGATTTTTTTAATCACCTTTAAACAACGATTTATAAATTCTACGTATAATTATATATAATAAAAATTATATATTCGGAATCGGCGTTTGCAGATCTATATGAATACATATTTTTAAAGCCATTATATTTTTCACTTGAGTCTCTTATTATGGTAAAACACGTTTCTATGAACCCATGCTTCTTGTAATGTACTCGTAAGATGTAAAGTTATCTCCTTTTAAAGGCATTAAGGGGGATCTTCGAAGATGCGTAGTTATATTAAATAGTTACCCTAATAATAAGTTGTTTAATGATTTAATAATAGGTCGGTTTGAGCTTCCGTCGGCAGCGGGCCCCGCGCGATGTTGATACGATAATACGACATCATCATTAACCGGCAGAATGCATTATATTATTATAAATCTGTTTTCTTGTCGCGTCAAAAATTTCACCCGCTGCGTACCTACCGGTATAATGTCTTCATTTGACTTTCAGAAACATCTGCCGGGTGTCGGATAAAGTCACAATGCAATTACGATTTCTCCTCAATCATTTAAATTTGAATAAGTGTCTAAGTAATGTGGGAATTATCGTTGCCGGAGGCTGCGGATAAATTGAGAGGAATCTGTAATACAGTCAGCCTCTTCGGCCCGGGGTGGGTAAGGGGCGCTTCACAATCTGACGCCAACGCTTCAACGATCACCGTGATACTTAAAAAAACGGTTCAATGATCACCGTGATACTTAAAAAAACGGTTCAATGATAATTCAACACAGGTATGAATTGACACACTTTTAAAAGCGATATAAAGTCATTACGAAAATAAAATTAGCTCGAAAACCTAATCTATCCTAACCAAATAAATATAAATTTAAAAAAAAGAAATGGACATTTTGTGTCATAGGCTAAAATTGTGGGTCAAAAAATAATAAGTGAAAAATTATTTTAATAAATCAAATTCATAAGTAAAACAAAGCACAAGCAGAAATTACTTGATGATCACCTCAACAGAAACTAATTAAAAAAACATTAACTCGCTTGTTGCTTGCGGTGCTTTAAGAGAAACTTTCATTCAAAACGAATTTTTGGATATGATGGCAAATTTTTCATTCAAACCGAATGATCTTTTTATCTAATCGGATTAAAAGTATATATATTTGTTTGTTTTTACTTATGAAAAATAGGGTATTAAATAAATCCGTTTTCACGATTTTAGAGACAACTTTTGCAATTATTTTTGGTTTAATGGAGACATTTTTTTTTAATTTGTTCGCTTGCTACGAAAATATAATGAATTATAAAATTAAAATTATTAAAACATTATCAAGTGTTAAAAATCAGCATTATGATGGGTTTAAAGCTTAAATTAAAACGACCAATTTACGTTGGAACGCAAATTTGCCGTAAATAATTTAATGTTTTTTTTAAGACATTTTTAAAATTTTATTTCATGTAATCATTTTTTCATAGCAACAATGACAAATTTTACCATTAACCTGTAAATAATTTCTTAAGTTTCTTCTAAAATCAGAATTTTTTTTTCTTTAACGACCTATATTTCATATTTTAAAACAAAAATAAAAATAAATACTTCTAATCCGTACTAGATATTTACTAGACCTTTAATTTTTTTTAAAAGATCGTTCGTTTGTGGGGGTATTTTGGCCCCAAATACAAAATTATTTTTTCTATGAAACATGTCACGCAGCCGTACCTCGTAAAGAACATTTTTTTTGGTTGATTAATTTGGTTAAAGAAACCATTTTTAGATCGTAACCTTAAATTCCCCAAACGTCTGCAATCACATTTTTAATCGGACTTGTCGAAAGTTGGCAAAAAATACTATCAACATGAAGATATTTAGGTTATACCAGTAATTAATGCAATGCAATTATAAATAGATTGCCATCATGCGCCGACATGTTTATAATTGCTCTTGTCAATAAAAATGTGAATTAATGTTCCATTAAAATTGCGAAATCTTTCCAATTGATTTGCATCGGCATAATTTGAAAATCGACACATTTTTTTCTGCTCGCACAGACATTCAATTACTGAACATTTATTGTATAATAATTAATTGTTAAATAATAGAACGTGTCATGTATTTTTCTTTACAAATAATGTAAAAATTCTGTACACCGGTCCGAAACTCATTTAAAAAGCGAATAAATTTGGAGTGTCAAATATTCCAGATTAATTACAACTTATTATACCATTTTTACACCCCTTCTCGTCAATTCCCTGTTCAGACAAGTTACGTATTCTTCAACTAACTCTTCCAATAATCCACTTTAAGTATTATTGCAATATTCTATCCATCCACCCATATATATTTATTTATTTTATTCTGTACGCCATGGGCTAATAAATATTTAGTTAGTTACAATAGTCACTAACTAACTAAATAACCATCACGCCGTTTCCCCGCAGGGGTAGGCAGAGAGGACGGACCGCCAAACAACTTCATCTTGGCATACACTTCTTGCTTCATTCACATTCATACAACGCCTCATACATTCTCTTCTGTTATTCCGACTTCTGACATGGCCCGACTCGAGTATTTGATTCACTTGATCGTGCCATGTCTTCATCGGGCGTCCCCGGCGTCTTCTTCCATTCACATTCGCGTCATATATTCTCCTTACACTCCTTTCTTCGTTCATTCGCTCTACATGCCCAAACCATCTAAGCGTCCCTTTCTTAATCTTTCTCACTACGCTTACATCAGCCTTGCATTCTTTACGAATCTCAACATTCTTCACTCGATCATACATGGTTTTACCACACATTCGTCTCAGAGATCTCATTTATACAGCATTCAGTCTACTTCCATCCTTCCTCTGCCAGTTCCATGCCTCACTGCCATACATTAAGGTTGGTATCAGCACTACATTGTGGACTGCTAGCTTCGCTTCCTTGGATAACTTTTTGTTTGCGCCAACCGCGTTCAGTCCTCCGTTAATGGAGTTTCCTGCATTCACCCTTCTTTCAATATCCCTATCAGTCTTTCCATCTCGTAAACATACTTCCCAAATACACAAACTCATCGACCTGCTCCAAGTATTCATCATTCACAACTATATTGCTCACTGTTTTCGTACTCTCTCTTTCAAACACCATGACTTTGGACTTATTTACATTCATCATTAGCTCATTCTTCATACATACTTCGTTCATCCTAGATACGATGGACTGTATATCTTAGTCACACAGGTGCAAAACACATCACAGTAGGTACATAGATAGAATAGATAGCCTTCATGAAATACAACAACTAAATTTTTCATCTGTCTCACGATCAAATACAGGAATAACTTAGTGTAAGTAACATTCCAAGTAATTAGCTACAGAGGCGAATATTCAAAACATACCTCACCTGGGTGTGTTTTTTATACAAATCTACAGATTTATTCGGAGCTTGAAGAAATTTTACAAACCTTACCTTAGAAAGGTCATGGTCTACATGAGATTTCGACAAACCACCCCATCCCCCTTTCCACCACCCCTTAAAGTAGAATTTTAGTATTTTTTGATGAAAAGTTTCACACCTTCAAAATAAGAGTAAAATTACTGAGTAGGGGTCGGGTAACACATCATAATCTCAAAACCATTCATAGCCCCGAGCAACGCCGGGTACTTCAGCTGGTACTACAATAAAGTCGCCGTTAACTCTCAACACCACTTTATTATCGTATTCCAAATTCCCACCTTAAAATACTCGTTAATTTCATCAACACTTGAATTCTGTTCTGAAACGACTTCCCAGTTCTGTTATTTTATCCCTCCATCAGTAGTCTCTTCAAGACCCAGGTCACACTTTCTTCTTAGTATTTCGTTTTGACTTCTTACTTTCAGAGATCTTTCTAAATCGCATTCCGCACTCTATTCCGGTAGGTTCGTGCTCACTATAACAATGTCGTTTGTATGTTCAAGCTATTGCATGCATTTGTAGTAATTGTATTCACTTCTCGCCCCCCCTCCCTGAAAAGCGTCAAAGAGCAAAATCATCATAGTCGAATTCTAATTGAATATGATTTTAAAAAAAATTAAAGAAAGTTAGAAATGTTTTTAATACAAAAAGCACATCCCTTATTAAAGCGTTATTTTGAATTGATTCTAAGGTGTACCGACATGTCCCCGGGGACACACCACAAGTTGTAGTGAGATGCGACATTGTATAGCTGCACACTGTACGGTATGTGTTTAAAGCCTGCAGGTAGGTTCCGCACGCACTGCACCAATCACCATTAGGCACACATTATACGGCCCTAATGCATACCACCGGCGTAATTACACGACTTACCGGATTTGTAATTTACATGCTAATTTACTTGATTATTTAAACTGTCCCAGAAATAAATTACACCAGATTCTGGTTTTCGTATTGATGCAAAACGCATCAGATTGCGTTTGAGGTCAGGAGTGACGTTTACCTCGCTTCTGTTTAGAATAATGCAAAGGCTTCGACGGCGTATTTCGCTCACGCCTTGGATACAGCTTACATTGTAGATAAAGCTTACTCTCACCGTTGCTTGAAATGACGTTAGCCGTGTTTGGTGATGAGACCTCAAAAGTCTGATACTCGTACTTCTCAACCGTAATCTTTACCATTACCTACCCCTCTTTCTTCACAAGCCACACCAATTGGAGTTTACATAAATACACTGGATCCGGTCAGCAATTCTGATGGTCACAAACAAAATGGTGCTACAATGATTCGATCGAAAATTCATCGAAAAGGGAAATTTGTGAAAAAAGTTATCAACTTTGTAAAACACTTTCATCTTGGGTTCGGGAAATAAAATTTCTTTTCTTTTGACACTGTCGACCATACTTGCTGCATTTTTAGGATTGTGCATATTTTCAGGGTCTTTAGATTATCTTTAAGTAATCAAATTTAAAAATTTGATTAGATATTTACTTTCAAAATATAAAATAATATAAATAATTTAAAAAATTTAACATAATTCTATCGAAAACTTTACGAATAGAGATATTTGTGAAAGCAATTTCTCCTTATCCCCAATCGCAGGGTTAAATACGGTTTTCTGAGGCACAATGGGATTATATTGGCTTGATATTTCGTATTTGATAATATTTTGATGGAAACACGATTCCATCAGAAATTCCTCGAAACGCAGATTTTGTAAAAAATCACGATGAACGTGGAGAAATTTCTTCTCGGGTTCAAGAATTAAACCGGTTGTCTAGGTCACTTTACTGACCGAACTAATTGACATTTTTAATTAATTTAATTTTATTATTTCAATATAATCAATTCTACGGATAGCGTATTATATTTGTATTATATATTTGTGAAAAAATCACCAAATTTGTGGAGCGATTTCCCCTTGAGGTCGGGAATAAAAGCCGTTTTCGTATACGCTGTGCCACCAAACTAACTCAAATATAGGATTTGTGAATATTTTTGATAGTTTTAACATGATTCCATCCCAAATTCCTCGGAAAATGAAAATTACGAAAAAAATATGATATATGTGGAGAAATTTCCCTTCGGGGTCGGGAGTTAAATATCGCATTCTCAAGTACAACGAGATCAAGTCGGCTTTATATTTCGGATTTGTTTTATTATATTTTCATGGACCTAGCATGATTCCATCGGACATTCCTCGAAAAACAGAATTTGTGAAAAAATCCAATATTTGTGGAGAAATTTCAATATGGGTTCGATAAATTAAACGGTTCTCTCAGGCAATATGCTACCATATTATCGATTTTTTATAAAAATTTTCGATGGTCTCATCCCAACCTCGATTAAAGATATTCCTGAAAAAACCACAGAATTTGTGGAACACTTTCCTCTTGGGGTCGGGAATTAAATGTGGTTTTCTGAGGCACAATGGAATCGAACGCCCTTGAAATTTCGGATTTATTGATATTTTCACGGACTTTCATGATTCCAACGGAAATTCCTCGAAAAGCAGAATACGTTAAAATATCACGATACTTATGGATAAATTTCATCTTGTGTTCGTTAAATTACGCGATTTTCTCAGGCAATATTCCACCAAATTATAGGAAATTTCTGATTTTTGTCAATGTGGTTGGTATCAACACAAACCCATCAACATGGGTTTATCATTAAAAATTCTTCGCCCAGCGATAAAAATCACCAAATTGACTTGCCTTTTTCTTAAACATTGTGGGACCAAACTGGCATGATATTTTGTATTGTGAATATTTTTGTTTTCTCATCACAATTCGATACCTTGGGGTAATACCGGATGTGAAACTAAATTTTATTAAACAATCTAACGAGGTTATCACTAAAGCCAATAAAATGCTGGGATTTATAATTCGTATTACAAAACCTTTTCGCAACATAAAGTCTCTATACTCCCTTTACACAGCGTATATCCGCCCTCACTTAGAATATTGCACACCGATATGGACACCTTTATACCGAGCCCATATTGAAAGCATCGAAAGCATTCAACGTAAATTCTTTAAGCATATAAATTATAAATTTAATTTACATTTTGCAAATAATACCGATTCTTTAAAATTCCATAACTTCATCACGCTTCAAACGCCACGCTTAATATTTGATCAAATCTTGCTATTTAAAATTATGAATAATAGTCTGGACTCGCCAGAGCTCAGTAACTTTATAAACATTCACATACCATCAGGACCAACTAGACAAACCGATTTATTTTATTTGCCCGCATGCAGGACCAATCTTAGGATAAATTCTCCATTTCCCCGTATTTGTGCGCAATATAACAATAATAATAATCTTCACAATACCACAACAAAATATCGAACCGCAGTAATACGTACGACGACAAATTGATGCACGCGTATAAATTGTATCGAGAGCATCTCCTGTCCCGATCCTATCTTCCTCTTCCTCTCCACCCTTCCTTCTTATTTTGTTTTTGTAATAAAACGTATTTACTTAACCACTTTTAGCATAAGAAACTTTGTTGGCTTACCTTTTGTAAAACTTCCTTTTATATAAATCTCTATAAAAAGCTGTTTGTTTCTTACAAATAAATAAATAATTTTATCGGTAATTTTTCAAAAATTGAAGTTTTTAAAAACATTTGTAGGGCACTACTGACCAGACTACTGATATATTGGATTTCTAGTATTTCTCAGACGGTCTCAAATGGAATGCTGTCATCATTGTTCCATCTTATATTTCTCAAAAAAAAAAAAGATTTGGTTAAGAAATTTACGATATTTGTGTAGAAATTTTACCATTTGTTCGAGAAAAAAGTCCGTTTTCTCGGGTGCTTTTTTGACCAAACTAACTGACAGTTTTATAAGACCTTTGATCGGCTGTTGACTGAGTTAAGCAGAAATTTTGACGTAAAGCACACGAAAATGATGGTAGAAAACTGGCTCTACATCTGACTAACTTTTATTCAATTCCTAAAAATTTTCCTTCACCAAAAACTTTTTTTAAACATTTTTCTATAATCGTTAAGTGCACATTTGACGCCGGCCTAGAGACGAGTTGAAATATTCCCAGCGCAATCGCAGATATATTCCCAAGATATGGATTTTTGAAGGATTTAAGATTTTTTTTATTTAATTTTTTTTTTTTTATTGAAAATTTTTGTTACATAATTACATTTTGAAACAGTTTGAAAATACAAGAAAATATGATAAAAATTAAATATTTTAAAAAAAAAATCCCACAAAGGCAAAACCTGTTGTGGGTATTATAATAGTTTTTTATCGCATTTCTATGAGTTATGTGAAAGTTTTCATTTTAAACAAATAATAAGTTAATCATTTTCTTAAAAGTGGTAGTTTCGCTATAAGAAAGGTAAAACATGATATAAAGTGATAATAAGAAACACACAAAAAAAACATTTCATAAGGTATGGCAGATCCGGCACTGCTCAAAAACAGGGAAAACCTTATGCTGCATAGTAAACATTTTACGCACAACTGACGGAAAATGACTGCTTGGTAGCGCGAGTTTTCTAGCGGTCGTTTGCGCAACCATGAGGTTTCTAGCGATGTGATTCGACACATTCTGACCTCCTATTTCAATCGGTATGTAGATGATTCACATATAACGTCTAATTCAGGAAATATAGCCGCACAACATTGAGTCCATCAATTTGATTGAATGTTGGAACCGCCACATACTCCAATTCTATGACGCTATAGTTCCACCAATAGAGTCGTCAGTGAGGCAAACTTCATCTCTAATATTGAAGAATACAATATAATATTAGTCGTTACGTATATACCGAGGGTCGTACTTTTTTATGCTGCTTTCTAACGGGGGGGTTATCTTGAGTTGTCATCATCAGCATTATCGGCCACAGTTTATGCATTGCTGTATGGAGGTCTCCGAGATCTTTTTGTCGTTAATAAGTGTAAATGCATTGCGAACACATGGCGGTTTCTTCCAATATACCAATTTGAATGTCGGAGTAATCCAGTTCATTTGCGCTGGTCCAATTAACTTAATTGAGTTTGTAAACTCGATATTTACTTGATTTCCTACCTGTTTCTAGAACAGCAGGTGATCTTTAATAGAACCATCTAGCCAGTAGAATATATGTATTCTATTTCTGTAGCTAAAATCTAAAGTACTGTTAATTATTTTTCGTCAAGATTTCAAAAGAAGCATTTCACTGTCAATTTCGTTTATTTTTATTGCTTGCCACACTGACTCTTCTCCACTTATACCTCTTATCCGAACTGTAGTAATAAGAACAATATCTCGAAAACTCACGTATTTTGTCTATTCTAATTTTAATTTGGTAGACTGGTATGGGTACCGTCGCCCAGGAAACTATTCATTGAATAGCCAATACCTCTGCCTAAGGTCACCTCAAGTGGACCTCTACGTTTGGTGATATAGCAAGGGTGCGTTCATAGGGTTAGGTTTGTCCAGGTCTTGACAGAGGATGCGTCTGGCCACCAACTGCGTGGTGGGCGGGATCGGCAGACGCCGGTTGTGGGAGATCCCTTGATCTCTCCATCTGAGCTCTATCGCCTTTTGAGGGATGGATTAATACTCCATCACTCCTGGACGCCCTGAAGGCCAGATTTCTACCCACCCCTCATACCCTTTTCTTTCCATCCGACGTACAGGGTCAACGTAGCATTAAACATTAAACATGCAACGTCAAATTACATCATGAGCTTTGAAATATACATTAATCTCTCAACAAGTAAACAACACAATAACGGTTAGCCTTGGCGTAATGTAATTAACGCAGACTTTTCTACTTTGAACTTCTGGTAATTGCAACTAATTTCATCTTTCTCCGGCATTTACGTCATGAGCTATGAGCGATATTTTAAGTGTTTTGTAAGAAAATTTTTCGCAAATAGACAGTTTCCAAAAAAGTCGGGGAGGCCGGTTAATAACTATTAATACATGTTTATACTTTATATATTCAGGAAAGAAAAAATAAATAAAAACAACACCGTTCAATAATGCAGGACATTAGGTGCATGCAGTTTAATGAGATTTGGTTAATATTTGCTTTCAACGTAATGAAGTAATATCGTAAAAACTAAGGACAAAATCTCTTATTAAGGAGTAAAGTGAGCTGCAAAGGGAGGGCCGTAAAGGCCTCTCAGTATAATCCTAGCCGATTGGAAATGTTTAACTACTGGAGTTTGCGCGGTAATTGAGGGAGATTGGATGATTGTTATTAGGACGAGATGAGACGAGATGGGATGAGGTTCTGCGAGTACCAACATGAGATGAAATGCAGATTACTGCCAATATTCTGCTTAGGGCTGGCAGAATACGGTATAGGTAATGCGTACACGGATACACCCAACAATTGTATATCTCGTGTTATCATTAATTTTAAAGGTTACGATGCATTACCTATCGTGTACTCTAAATTTATATATCTATAAAAAATTGAGTAAGTGTAACCTAACCTAATACAATAGTTACGCTCATCCTTCCCAAACCTATTGAGCATGAAATGCACAAATACGCTCTTCCCAACGAAATTCTCGATCAAATTTACGATCAATTTAGGATATCGATTTTTGTGGAATAAGTTCCGCTCAAAAGGGGACTAGTTATAAAAAAAGTGTCAACAGGCCGAACAAATGCTAGTGAAATATCAAACGTCATTATCTTTTTAGCGCGATTCAAATATATATTTATTTACATTTTTTTTTGTATCTATTAAACAAAACTCAAGGGAACGTAATTTATTTTGCTTATTATTACCTACGTTTTGTTTTATTTTTCACGAAAGAGAAACATCAAATGTCAAATATACGTCTATGAAAGTAGGCGGTCACTATTTTGTAGTCTACTAAAGTGAGCGGGCACCTCCATAGACATTTTAGGTTAAAAAATTCTTGGAAACAGGAAAACAGAGCGAATTCTCAACAAAACACTTGGCTGATCGGTGCCTCAGATTGATCATTCGAAAAGTTGGGACGAACGGCCATTAGTTAGATGAACCTTCACAAAACTGCGCTATAGAAATTAACTCTTATTATTATTATTATTATTAAAGTATGTTTGTATGACAGGAGTTTTTTGTCATCAGTTAAAAGAATTCATACTTTTTAGGTTTTAGAATACAAATATCTAAGAAATTTCCTGTTTGGCAGTTTATTGAAGATGGTGTCCATATTATACACCACGGTCATATTACATATAGTAAATGATGTTAGTGTTCATTAGGCATTGGTAAGTAAATACTCCCGGAAGCTTTTCCTTCTTGGCTTATTTTGGTTAAAATATCAAAATAGTTAACTTTGTAGTCGGCGGCGTCCCTAGGGAAACTCTGTGGATACACAAAATTAACAACAATTCGTTTTTTCATAAATTCCTCATTTGGCCGCCTGCAAATATAAGCTTGTCAAACCATACCAAGCTTTGTTAATTATAAAAGGCATGATTCGGATCACTGCATTAAAACCCATAAGAAAATTGATCTGTCTTTTCAGCAATTTCTCGATTTTCTATTCACATCGGTATCTGGTAAATTCACCGCCCACAATTCACCACGGATAATTCGCGGCGGGAAAAATTCACCGCATGCAATTCAAAGATTTGACTGCCCAACTAGGAACAATTCCCGTTTTAGGACAGTCAAATTGACAAGTTTAGTTCATATTATGGTATGTGCCATTATACAAAAACAGAAGGGAAAAAATCTGGAATTGATATAGAATGTTTTTTTTATTTATTTATCTAATTTTACAAGAGAAAAAATACAATGCAAAAAGTCCCGATAAACTACTTTTTTGTAGTTTGTATGGTAATATAATATAACTCAGGGATGCAGCCCGAAAAGGACGCAGCAAATAATTAATAACATATTAAATATATTTTGTTCAGTAAGTACAAAATAAGTTTAGGAAATTGTTTATAACCAAATGTTTGTCCCTTTTCCTTTCCTTAGTTGGGGTTTTTAATCCAGTTAGATATTTTTCCAAAGAGCGCAAATAGTGTAATTTGGAAGTATGTTTTTTTTTTGCTGAAATAATTTGGTACAGATATTAGAAAAGATTTAAAAGGAAATAAGAGTTATTTTAGGTTAGGTTAGATTAACTTGTTACTAACAATCTAGCTCTCTAGCAACAATCTAGCAACAATCTAGCAACAATCTAGCAACAATCTAGCAACAATCTAGCAACAATCTAGCAACAATCTAGCAACAATCTAGCAACAATCTAGCAACAATCTAGCAACAATCTAGCAACAATCTAGCAACAATCTAGCACTATCCAGACAATTTATCTTGTTTATTATATGCGGTAAACTTTCCGTTGTGAATAATGTGCGGTGAGTATTCCCCGTGGTGAATTTTCCTCATTGAAATGTGACCGGTGAATGTTCCCAGAACCATTTACTCCATGCACCAGAAAGAGACAGATGCACATTCGAAAATAAAATAAATATTATTTTGTTCATATTAAAAATTCAACCCTGATATTGATCAGTTTACATTATGCTGTGTTCTATGGATAAAAAAATCGCCCAGTGGAACAAATTAGTGCCAGTTACTTGAAGCGTTGCCGGTAATCGATAATAATTTGTAGGGGGAGGTTGCCGATCAGTTCTCCTCACTTCTTCTGCACTCCTACTCCTTGTTCATTTAGCTACTAGCTAACGACTTCTGTTTCCTGATGGGGTACACAATAACCGCTTATACAATAGTTAGATATAACCCCGGTGGCACAGTGCTCGGTGATAGCGTTGAAACATAAAAAAAGAAGAATTGTAAAATTATTGTAATCTTTAATGACGCGTATTCATAAAGGAGTTCCGAAATTTTTAAGTAGCCTCAGTTAGCATTATATTAGTATTGTTCTTCGTATGGTGAAGGTCAAATTGGGGGATGCTGGGGTTATTCAGTCAATCGACGGCATCATGAGGATATTCCATTACGATGTGTTCTATTGCTTGAATATTTCCATATTCACATATTTCAGAGCTTTTTTTGTTATGTATTTTTCCCATATTTCCAGAAGGAAATAAAAGATACCGCAGACCAATTGATACGATATATAGTAAGAATGGTTCATCCACTACGCACGGCCGGTGTCGAATGAGCTTGTGTCCAAATGCCAAAAATATAGCTTTCAGTCAACTTCGGAACATTTTGATTGAATAAAAGGTAAATATCCTTTCCTTTTTATGAAAAGTAGTGATTAATTATGAACATCGATACAAACTCTGTATTGCGAAAAAGAGAAACGTTTTATTAGACTAATTTCCTATTGATGAGACTAATTCACAAAAGTTGTGAAAGCACAAAAAGTATAATAAAAGCAACCCTAAAAGTACCTATGAGAACTTCATCAATATAATTTTGAAAAACACAAAAAACGTTGTTAATATTTTTCAGTGTTATAAAACTCTTCAAGTTTTTATCATAAATTTTTTTTTTGAGATTTAAAAATCATTTTAATATTTAATCATTGTAGAAAAAATTTCTTTTTATAAAACTCTTTAAAAAAAAAAGCTATACTCCAGAAGTACACTACAAGGATAAAAACCTAAAATCTTAATAATATTTTTAGATTAAATACATCGTTTGGTCAGAAAACCAAACAAATTCCATGCCACATAATTTTATTATTCTCTTCCAACTAATTTTTTTAAAATACCACAGAAATTTAAAAGTTTAAAAGTGAACATGAAGGTGAGGAAATCATAAAAAGTATCAGTAACACTAACACAACAATCTACAGTCCTCCTCGGAACAGGAATCCCTAATAAGGATAATAATAACATATTTTTATGTACTAATATTTTGTAAAAGTGTACAGTAAATTAATGTACCTTAAATAGTATTTGATAAAAAAAATGAATTTAAAAAATGATGATATTCCAAAAATGTGAAAAGATGAAACTACATTATTATGCCAGCATTATGACCAGCAATGTCTTTGTAAGTCAATGTATTTAAAAACTGAATAAGTAGATTGAATTAATGTTTCATTTAATCTTGAAGTAGAAAATAAATGTAAACGTAACCTTTTGTTAGTTAAATTAAATCTCGGGTAAATCCTCTAACCTTTTTTGTAAAAAACCTTTTTTTCTAAACAAATTAAAAACAATTGATATATTGTGAATACGTCGGAGTGAAGTACTTGTTGTACTCACTGAATAAAATATATTTAATATGTTATTAACTATTTGCTGCACCCTCTTCGGGCTGTATCCCAGAGTTTTGTCGTCGGCTTATAAAGCTGAGTGGTGCGTAAATTAATCTTATCTATATTATTCAATAATATTATCTTTTTGTAAGTAGTCAATTACAAACGCATTTTTTTCCTCATAGCACCAGCCAGTACCTATCAAACATTTGTTTTTCTCATCTCTTCATAAGTACTTAACTATAATACTATACTCAAATTATCTGGTAAACGTAAACGATTACTCTATTCTTTTTTTTTCTTATCTCTTTGAACTTCCATATTAATTATTATATAATACTGAAATTTTCTAGTAAACAAATTGTTTTTTTTTCTGTACAACTCTTCATACTTAATTATTATATTTTTTTCTAAATTTATTATATTACCATACTATGTAAATACTAGTTTTTTTCCCCTTCAATTTTTATATAATGTCACTTAATATGAACTAAACTTATCAACTTGACTGTCCAAAAACGGGATTTGTTCCCAGTTCGGCAGTCAAAGTTTCCTTAATAATGTGTTTCAAATAAATAAATAAAAGGCTAACTTTCTTTACCGTTAAGTACAAAATAATTGATATGTAATATCAAATGGCGTTGCCCTATTCCTCGAAAGGCGAAGTGTATCGGTAATCAGATTGAATTAAAATAATGCAACACACCGTTAATGGTTCTAAATTTCTTAATAAAAAATGCTAGTCTACCCCCAGTTAAACGCCAAAGCACTTGCTTCTTATTATAGCCCACACTTATCAAAAACTCAATAAGTATCGAGTGGCCATCAGGCATCAGGCATCAGCCATCAGCTCTGTGATCAGGCCTGATGGACCAGCGACTCCCCCCGTAATGAAAGGCTCCGGCTTTATTCCATTATTTTTTAATGCGAGCGAGATTGCCCCATCTCTCCGTCTAGATTAGCAAACGGCTGCCGACTTAATCATTCCGTACGCCGGGTAATTTGCAAACCATTTAGAAGAGAATTAACTACGAGCGATACTGCAGCTATACCTACCCTTCTCTTGTCTCCTCTATACAGAGGCGTGTCGTCCATATAGGCACATAAGCACTGCCTTTCTTCCATGAACATTTAAATAATATTAAAATGAATTAAATTATTGCAAGATACCTATATTTCTATTCTTCAACCACGAAATGCAGCGTTGGTCACTCCATATCGACCGCGCCACTATAGCTTGTCAAAGTCAGGAACTAAGTATGCAAAATGACGTGAACATCGTATTCAAATGTTGGCTCTATTCTACACATCCTAACATGTGCGCGCAATGCGCGTTAAGGGACGACTCATTCGCTAAAGCAGTGCCTTTCGGCAGTGCCAGCAAATGTAGCAATCGGTGCCATCTGTTGAAATATTTATTAATTAGAAACACTTGTGTTAACTAACAAAATAATTAAAGAATCATCTTGGCTAAGGGATTTTTTTTACGTATCCTGTAATTAATTGCCTTTAAGATATATAAATAAAGCGGTTATTTCGATATTTGATGTAACTTAGGTAATCCCATCTAACATCGGGTACAGCCCAGTGGCGTAGCGTGGGCCATCGTCACCCGGGGCGGAATCATAATTTTGCCACCCTTGTGACGTCATAAAAATAATGATGTTGGTGTTGGTGGAAAAAAGGAATCATATGAAAGAGCCAAAAATATTTATTTCATAACTAAAATAGTATACTTAAGTTTAAAATTTGACTTTTCGGACCTTGCGCGCGGCAAAATCATTAATAACATCATCAAAGTCAATTTTGTCCGTCACATTTTTTAAGATAGATAAAATTGCTAAATCATTCAATCTTATGGAGGTCATGGTAGACCTTAAGTATTTTTTTAATTAATTTTAGCTTTGAGAAGCTACTTTCACATGAAGCAACACTGATAGCTATCGTTAGAAAGATTCGTAGCTTGGTAACGATATTAGGTACGCAAATACCATAGTTGTATTGTTGTTGAATAAATTCTAAAACTCGAGCGACCCTTTCATAGCGTTCTCTTGAGTTTTGGGATCAGCCACCCCCTCCCCTCGCTACGCCACTGGTACAGCCGGCAAACTTTCATTTTAAATTCAGCGAAAACTTAGATCTTATTTTTGAAATATCAAATAAATCGCTGTTTTCCCTATAGCCTACCCTGCTTACGAAACTACTTCATTCCTGCACTGACAGTGAACCAACTCACGGATGCAATGAATAATGTCAAAATTACAACAGAGTAATCTGATTAACTACTGGGAGTAAAATATCTACTAAAGCAACTACGACAAATAATTTTGAAAGTCAAGATTCGGATAGCTAGTTTTATTATTTCAATAAGTCATGATTCCAATCAGCGACTGCTTCTACTACCCAAAACAATAGTATAGCAGAATTTCCCCTAAAAAAGTTGTCACAATTTGTACGTTCATAACAATGAAAGTATCCACATTCGGAAAATGATTTAATTTGAAAAATCTCTTTGTTATCCATTAGCAAATCAAACAAAAACATCCCGTCAAATCTGAAGTTGCGCAATCAATGTCGGTGTTCTTCTCTGATACGTGCTGCTCGTCCCAGTATTAAATGCCCAACAAAAAAGTCGGGACAATGCTACCTCCGCGGCAGGTATGATTTTATTATGGTACAGCATCTTATTATCTATCAAAATACACAAAGTCATTGAGCCAGACACCGCGCCGTGAACAGAAATTATTGTCTCAAATGCTGAATCATTATTGGCTGTATCAGAAAATATTAGTTGAATATACTTCGCCGGTGAAAAAATTGATACAGGCTATTCAATAGATGATTATTTATTACGGCCATGTTGAAAAAGAACGATGCGCTACAATCTAATATTGGTTTTTGTAAATCGGAGATTCGTTAAGGCAAAAGTAAACAACACCCAGATCACGTGGCTTTTTGGGGTTATTTGGGTTCGTTTCTGTGATGTTCGGAGGATGGTAATCGCTGTCATTTATCAACATTGAAAAAACGGACGTTTTAAATATATACTCTTCATTTCAGTCTTCAGTCGATTTCAACTGAGGGGTATGTTTCTCTTCCTCAATAAGGGAGCCGATACGATGATGTTTGAATTCCTACGGATTCCAAATTGAGTATGGAAGTTGTCAGAGTAATGTCCAGGTTCACGTTCGCGTTCCAAGCTTGTGTAGTAGTACGGCAGTAAACATATATTGAATGCTGTCCCTGGCCTGGTTTTCTTTTCCTAGCTTCAGAATCTTACGATGAAGACATTTGTTGAACTATGTTACAAAAAATTGTCAGTGCTTTTAGGATTTAGCGTTTGTCTGAATCACCCCCAAAAAGGTATACTACTTCTTTAGTGACAAAAAAATGCATACGAGTATAATAAGTGTTCGTTGTCGTATTATCTTTTACTCGTAAAAGGGATCAGTTTTCTGTAAGCTTCTTTTAATATCAAATGCATACAGAAAGCCCAATGGAAATCTCTGAGCAAATAATTTCTGGGGAAGCCGTCTGGAGGGTGTTTCAAGGAAGATAGGGGATGAACCATCCGAGTCTTAAAGGACCATCTTTCCACACAAAAGTTAGCAGGTCATTCTAGAGCCGAACTTTTAACATTAAGCAGCAATTACTAGTCATGTTGAGATATTTGATAAGTGTTTTTCACAACACTCCTAAATATGCAGTGGTGCTAATCGATAGCTCAGATCAATGATACTAGTTCCTCAGATCACCTTTCATTAAAATGGCTTCCTAATACATAACTTTTGTAATATAAATTTGACTGAATTAAAGAAAGAGTAAAGACACGTTCTTGCCAAAATCAATTACGCACCTCGTTACAATTACGGTTCCTACCTTGAATAAAATATTTTGTTACTAGAAAGCCACCGAATGACTGACAAAAATAACGAATCCAAACAAAGACAAATGAAATCATTGTTTAAGAAAAATCAACATTCTAATGACGTCACACCTCACGATCCTATTAACGGAAAGCCGCCCAACGTGATAACCTGTTCCTATCTGAAATCTATTTCCAATACCCTCGAGTCTTCGATACGTCCAAACCAAGGCACAATGGACACACGTACTAAACAAATACGACACACACAAAAAGCTCTTTGTCCGCTCTTGAACGCGATTCGTCGCACATTAAAATTAGTTTCATATCAAAAGTATATGGATGATATTAGACGGGCATTAGATTCGAAGACTGCTTGATCTGTTTTGATTCAGACAGAGTTTTTTTCCTGTTCTAATATGAACTATTTCAGAACAATGAGGAATCCTTTGGAAAAAAATGTACTGTTGCATATTTAAGGTGGCGCCTAGAGTCCCCTATTGTTGTTTTTTGTAGTTACTTTATACACCTCCAGTGTCTACGTCCGTGTTTAGGTTAGGTTAGGTTAGGTGTGATCATTCTTATTCTTATGCTTTAGATTGTTGTAAATAAACTTTGGATGTTAATTAGCGGATTATTTAGATGGTCAAAACATTAAATGATGACGTAACTGAGTTGTTAGACAAGAACGAATCATATTAATTAACACAAACCAGAAATAAATTGAGGATGTAACATTAAATACGCGGTTTTCTTAATAGTATTGTTTAAATAGTTTACTAGGAAGATACGGAAAGTCCAATAAAAGCTATTAGTCGTATACTCTATCCATCGCATATA
>JAHDVE020009463.1:0-18373 GCA_022606495.2 Halesus radiatus
AATGACTGTTCTTGAAGCTGCTTTAACTGGTCCTGATGTAGTGATAAAGAGTTCTGTTAAATTCTGCTGTGTTTGTCTCCGTTCTTTGGAGATTTCCACTAGTTTTTTAATCCAGTGTGTTGGGTCTATATTTGGCTGATCGCCTTTTATCAGCCTCCAACCTGACTGTTGGTATGTAGCAGAGTCTGTTTTTGATCCGAAAACTGGCCATAACGAGATTCCTTCCTCATTTATATACAGTTTGTCCGGTGAGCATTGTAATAAGGTCAGGTCATGCACTCTTCGTCCCGAAGCTAATAAAAGTAATGTCGCTGCCCTCCTTGAGATCTCAAAGAGATTCAACTTTTTGGGTGGGTTAGTTTCTAACCAGGTCAACACTATTCGAGGATCCCAGATCGGGGCTTTAGTCAGTTTTGGACGCCTCAATGCTGCAGCTTTGAGTACTTGTCTGACTAGAGGGTGTGAGCTTAGGTTTCCTTCTTCAGGGCTACTGAAAGTTGTTACTACCGATTTATGGAGTCGAACAGTGCTGGGGGAGAGATTGTCTTCTAAACTAAGATCTGTTAAAAATCTTGCGAGGTTGCTTCCAGAAGGAATTTCTGGATTTATCTCGTGATTTATTGCCCACCTTTTCCACCTAATCCATGCGGGTTTGTATGTTTTAAGTGTCGATTCTCTCCAACCCGATTTTAGAAAATCCTTCTGTTTGTCCGACCAGTCTGTTAGTGACTGACTCCACCCCGACATCTCCACACCTCCAAAATGAAATCCTCTACTTGTGGAGGGGGTTTTAAGGTTCTCGTGTCTATCAGCACTTCTGTCAGGTTCAATATGGTAAACGGGGGACTTATCGCTCGATTTTTCAAGTCTGGTCTCCAGAACACTTTCTTCCATCTCGGGGCTACAATCAGGTATAGGCCCTTGGCCCGGTTGAGGTGTGCGAGAACTCTCGGCATAAGGCATGGCGGGGGGAACACCCAAGCTAGAGGGAAATTCCACTCTTGAGTCCATGCATTGACAAAATGTGCCCCTTTGTCGAATGCATTGAGGGACACATAGTCTTCTACGACGTGAGCTGTTTTTGATGCAAACAGGTCTATGATCGGCCTCCCCCATTTTGCAAAAACTAATTTTGTTGCCGCCGGTAAAAGATGCCACTCTGGAGGTTCGCGCTTTCTGGAGAGTTGATCCACTACCTCGTTGAACCTTCCTGGCAGGTAGTGGGCAGACAGTGAAATGCGATACGTGTCTGTCATCCGAAGGACTTGACGAGTCGCTTCGAGCAATGTTTTGGATCGTGTGTCGCCTTCGTTGCGAAGGTATGCAACCACCGATTTGTTGTCTGACTGGATTAGAAGACCCGAGTCTGACAGCTCTGGCCCGTGAGGAGTAAGTGCTGCCAGCACGGCGAGCATTTCCTTGACATTGCTGTGGAGAGGTTGTTGTGTTTGGGACCAAGCTCCACTCAACCTGAGGTCGTCTAGCTGCGCGCCCCATCCCCAGTCCGAGGCATCGGTCGTGAGGGTGTGACGAATCGCTGCTTGATGCATTGGCGACCAAGTCTGCAGAGACCTGCTCCACCATTTCAGCTCCCCCATCGCAGCTCGAGGTATGGGATGAAGTCGTCTCGGTTTGAATGCAGGTAGCTTGCGACTGGAACACTGTAACATGCGAAGGTTAAGTCTGCCTCTATGAATGGCGAAACTAGCAAAATTGAGGGTACCTAAGAGGCTCTGGGCCTGCTCAAGTGACCACCTTCCTAAATTAATGTATTGTTTCAGTAACCTTGCTATCTTCACTATTTTAGTCTGAGGGAGGCCCTTTAAGTCATCCCTTGAATTCCACATAACTCCAAGATATTCAATTTTCTGAACTGGACATAGAGTGGATTTACTGAATTGTATTTTCCACCCAAGTGTTTGTAACATTGAAATTGTTTCAAATGTATGTATTTTCAATATATCTGCATTCTGATGTACTATCAAAAAATCATCTAAGTAGACAATAATCCTGAGACCTTTGTCCCTTAATTTTTGTGCTATCCAATTGGTAAAGGATGCAAAAGCCTTTGGAGCAGAAGCTAGTCCAAAGGGCAAACATGTCATTTGAAGTAGTTCTCCTTTAAAAATAAGTCTTAAGAAACAGCGATGATTCTTGTGAATTGGGAGATGAAAGTAGGCTTGAGAAAGGTCCACTTTAACCATCCAGTCGCCCGTTTGAATAAACGACGCAACCTTATTAACATTAATAAGTCTGAATTTACTTACAGCAAGGAAATTGTTCAAGCGACGAAGGTTTAACACTGGTCTAAATGAACCGTCTTGCTTTGGTATGAGAAACATCCTTGACAGAAAGGATGGAGATATTGAAGCTGATTCCAATATCTTCTCCTTTTTCATCTTGTTTATTTGTCGCGTCATTTCTTCTGTGATTTGCGTTTTATAAGAGGAACTTACCTTGTCTGCCACTATACTTAGAGGGGGTTTCTGTCGGAAGGGAAGCTTGTACCCTCGCAACATCGTTAACAGTGATGGTGGTGCTTTTAAGTCTTCCCATGAGCTTTGATACTGTCGTAACTGTCCCCCCTGAAACGCCCTCTCCGGATAGTCATAGCCTATCCTTGTTGCCAAAATTCCTTCTTGGCCTGGCTGGTCCTCTCTTATCAGTCCCTCGGGATTCCTGCTGGTTGGTTCGCCCTCCACGGAAGGGTTTACTGTCCCGAAAGGGCTTGTTGTCTCGAAATGTCCTGCCTTCCCGAAAGGGCTTGCTCTCCCGAAAAGGCTTCCTCATTGGCACTTTATAGGTCTTGGGAAGCTGTGTGCTGGTCGACGGCTGAAGGATGAAGCTCGATTGTGGGAGGCATTTATCTAGTCCTCCCATCCGCTGAATCTGTGATTCCAGCTTGCTTGGGTCAAAAAGGTAACCCGCTGCTGGAGGCACATTCTTCACTGCTTCCCGTACGTACTGACTTTTTATTTCCGTGAGGATTGCGTCCCTGCGATGCTGAATTGCATTCGCCCTCCTTCCGCAGACCATCTGCAGAATATCTTTGGTTACTGTCTGGTATTCCGTATCCGGAGCAAACAGTGACTCTACTTTCTTGAACAGGGAGTTTGTTGAAACTTCACTCCCTTCCTCTGCACTCCAGTTGACTAGCCCTTGTAGAGACCTCTTGAGGCACTCGTTCTGCTGCAATAGGGCATGGCTCAGTGCTCCACAGAATTTATCTAGGGAACCCGCGTATTGTTCTCCTTTGATAAGGTGCAGAAACTCTCCATTGACCTCCAATTGGTTAAACATGGGGTTGGCCAGATATCTCTTCACCACATCTCCATACCTTACTTCATTCCACTCCGGCGACCCGAAATGCTGTAACTCTTCAATCTTTCTCACGCGGTTTACGTCAGCTGTAGGCACTGTTGGCTCCTTGCAAGTTGTCTCTGCCATAGAGAGGTTTAATTCTCGTCTTTCCTGGATCGGATTCACTAATCCCAACCCTCGCTGAGTTGATGTACCCGCCCCGTGCACCTCCTGATCTTCCGAAGATGCCTCGTCCTCGGATTCCGCGTTTCTACCCCTATTATCGTACGATTTGGTAGCCATGAACTCCTGAATGAATGAGCTTATGTGCTCCACTTGGGCTGAAAGTTTATCTATGCGATCGTCTTTTTTCGCCAATTTTGGTGACTTTCGTTTCAATTCTTTTGAAACCCGCTTTTGCCCAGGCAAAATAATCTTGTTGACTTCCTCTACTGTCATCTCTACCGAATCGGATGCGGACAACTCGCCTTCGGAGCCACTCATTTTTTAAAATAAACACAACACAAGTACAAACACAACCGTAAACACAAAATGGTGGACAAGAAAAATGTTGTTGTTTTCACTATGTGAACGTTGTTTTTATGGAATTGACTTTAATCCTTCCAGTGTCCGTTTTAAATCACTTCGAACAGCCTCGCTGTTATTAATGTAATCTATTTATTGAAATTATTTGTCGGGAAAAATCGTTTAAATTCGGAGCTACTTTAGTAACATAAACGCCGGCGACGGAATTTAAAACGCTAATGTGGAAGAAGGCCATAGACAAAAGATAGATGGGTGGCTTTTTACTTTTGATGGCACCTGGTGACCACCTGTCAGACACAAGGTACTAAGAAAATGAGCGGGAAAGCCAACGCGAACGGAAATTTAAGTATGCTTCTCTCAATAAGGTTTTAAATGACGGTTCAGGCTACATAATACATTTAAATTAGAAATATAAATAAAAATTATTATTATTATTAATATTAATATGAAAATAAATTTAAGAGATAGCTATTTTTTAAAAATATTTGATTATTTATTAAATTTAAATCGCTATTAACACTTTTTCTTATTTCTAAAATTTCAAATTTATCTAATTGTAAACCAGTTGTATTTGTATGTAAAACTTTTAAACCTTTATTTATATCAAACGAATGATTGGTTTCTAAAATATGATTTGCAAATTCAGAATAGTTGTTATTATTTAAACATCTTAGGTGTTCCTTAACCCTAATTCTGAAATTTCTACAAGTCTTTCCGATGTAAAAATAGTTGCAATCATTTATTTTATTTTTTTTATTTAATAGGATAATTTTTTTTACAGAGAGTATATAAATAAGACATGATTCATATAGTGTAACAAAAATATAATATAGCTATTCCTCACCATAAAGAAACAAGGTTCTTGTGTTTGGTGAGTGATTATCGCTTAATTAATCAGATCATAACTTGAAATATTGTTGTACAATAGCAGGAAAATATGAATTTGTCGTGTAAATTTTGTAATTTATAATAGTATTAAAGAAAATAAAAGAAATGAAAAGAAAGTAGAAGAAAAGAAGATAATAATAAAAGACAAAAAAAATCTAATAATAATAAAAAATTAAATTACATTACAAATCAATTTATATACTCCCGATTTATTCAAAATATTATCTTTATCTTTGTTATTTAAAATATAATTTTTAAATTTATTATTGGTATAAAAAGCTGGTTGGATAGTATTTTGCAAGTTTTTAATTATTAAATTTGCGGTATTGTTATTTAAAAATAATATTTTTCTCCATTGTTTATTAACATCAGTTATTTGTGGATATATATAAGATTTAATAAAAATTTTCTTAAGCTTAACATATTGTTTATTAATTTAGTACTATAACCATTATTTATTGCAATCTGTTTAATTATATTTAATTCTTTGTTAAAATTATTATTTGATAGTGGTATATTAACTAATCTACTAAGCATAGAATGAAAAGCTGATAATTTTTGAGAAAATGGATGATTAGAAGTATTATGTATAACAATGTCTGTATAAGTATCTTTACGATATATATTAAATTCAAATTTATTATTAACAATAGAAATATTTAAGTCTAAGAAGTTTATGTTAAAATTTTGTCCTATTTCTATGGTGAATTTAATTTTTTTATGGATTTTATTTAGGAAATTTATTTTTAATTAAGTTTGTTGGACGCATCAGACTTGGCCGACCTAAGCGTGAGTTGCCTCTGAGTAAGATTGTCCCTCATGTGAGATCAGTCAAGTAGATGGTGCCAGCCCGTTCAGTGTCTTATATCCCATTATTATATTTACAACATTCAGACTCAATTTTGGAGTTTTACCTACCATTAAAACTCTTATTATGTTGCCTTCCTTATCCAGAATAATCCTTGGTGAGATAGCATCTCTGTTTCTATCCGATTTAGGCTTCCCTTCTCCTTTCGACGTTTTCCTGTGTTCAAATTTCGCACCATTTACCGCATGATTCATTTCCTGTGACCACAATCACTGCCGCCAACAGGAACAAAGTCAATACGCAAAATAGTATATTTTATAAAGGGATGAAACGCTATAATGCTCTGCCGGACCCAATCAAAATTGCACCAATTAATAAATATAAAATAGATTGTGAAAAGTACATCAGTTATTAGATTATCATTATCTATATATAATAGTATAAGAGTTATAATTAGTTATTTTGTAAACTTAAATGTACAAATAAGTAAAATAAAATAAATAAAACAAAAAAAACCATAAGACAAATTTTAAAATGAACCTTTTCTGTGACGCAAAGCCAGTGTAGGCAATCACGTAGAAGAGGAGTGATGTGACAGTATTTGGTGGGACCGCATATTAAACGAGCTGCAGCTTGTTAGCTGCGCATATTAGATGAGAAATCTGTAGCTTGGAGGTGCATGAGCTATCATGTACACATATTTTTCACAAAAAATTATATTTAAACTGGGACGGCTTCCACTGAGTAGCAAAGAACCGATTACAATGATTTTTTTCAATACAGGAAGAATTTCTAAGTTAAACCTTAAAAATTAAATATTATTAAAAACCTGAAAAGCGATTTTTATTGACGTTAAATCAGCCAAGATAAATACATATGTTTTTTAAAAAGCCACCATGGTCTACAGCCATCATTTTTGAGTGTCAAAAGCCTAGGGATCAGGATCGTAGAAATAAATCTAATAATTAAAGATTCATCTACAATAAGGAACTCCAGTGAATAATTTATTTAGGCTCACCATTCAGGAGGATAACGGTAAGCATGGTCAGATAGAAGAATACTCCGGGCCACTCGGAACTGTCCACCATGGCCAGGATGATAGTGCCCACAAACAGCATGACCACCACGGAGATGGACCACACTATCCGAACCGTCAAGTTGCTCCTGGAAAGTTTAAGGTCAAATTTTATTATCATTGCATAATTTTCACTTCACTTCTAACTAGCGATGGGTCACGACTCACCGTCTCAAGAGCGGGGAGTCACGGCACCGGCTCAATATTTTCATACGACTCAATTGAACGATGGCACATCTTAAGAGCCGGCACAGTGAGCCGTGCGTAGCGTGCTCGCCAGATACAGTGTGCCATAGTTCCTACGACTCCCAGCGTAAGCGTACGAGTACGGAGATTATAAACACACGAGAACAAAGGACCTACTCTAAAGATGCATCATCGTAAAAATGTGTGAGAATACTTTTCAAACATCTGTGATATACAAATTTTTTTAATGTTACATCTCACAATATGGCCCATGTTTGTACAGCGAGACAGCAGAGCTATATCACCACCCGGCTGGGCAGCGTTGTGAGGCCAGGTCGGGGTGGGGGCTGTAGAAAGGGATTTATTAATGCGGGTCTTGAAGAGGCCTGGATTACATGAAGGTAGCTCATTCCACATGCGAGCCGCCTTACGAGAATCGATCCATTCTCATGAAGCCGAGACATCAACTGTAAACGGGTGCTCTACTCATGTCCGTAGAGTTTTGCGTACGTGTTCTGGTGTACTGAGGATCAATGCTGCTAGCTCCTTCGAGCAGACTCCATTAAAATACCCGTAGAACAGACTCAGGAAACTCACATTGCGTTTGTGCATCAGAGATGGCAACCCGCCCGGGAACACTCCTTTGCACAGAATCAAGCAAGGTATTTCGAAGCTCCAACACAGAGGTGGCCCCCAAATTGTTGGACGTACCTGAGATTTGTACAGGGTTAGCAGTTGGTCATTATTGAAGATTCTGCTAACCCAATACAAGAAGCCCAATTTATTCGGGCTTCGATGGAGCCCAATACTTGAGCTAGTCTGAAATACTTACCCCAAGCATTTCGATGGAGTTTGAATATAATTAATATGTTTATCTTTTTAGATAATTAAACAATCTTAATAAATTGGTTCAACATTAGTGAATCAGAGTGATTCACTAATGTTGATTTGTGGGATGTGTGGGGTTGCACTAACCTCCCCACATTCCCCAATATATTGTTATTATTTTCGTAATTACCTTCCATGGGACAAAAATTCTTTATCATTATTTACTAGCTTAAATTTTACTCTGACAACTAACTAACTAACTAACTAACTAACTAACCATCACGCCGTTTCTCCGCAGGGGTAGGCAGAGAGGACGGACCGCCAAACAACTCGATCTTGGCATACACCTCTTGCTTCATTCACATTCATACATCGTCTCATACATTCTCTTCTATTATTCCGACTTCTGACATGGCCGACTCAAGTATTTGATTCACTTGATCATGCCATGTCTTCCTCGGACGTCCTCGGCTTCTTCTTCCATTCACATTCGCGTCATACATTCTTCTTACACTCCTTTCTTCGTTCATTCGCTCCACATGCCCAAACCATCTAAGCGTCCCTTTCTTAATCTTACTCATTACGCTTACATCAGCCTTGCATTCTTTACGAATTTCAATATTTTTCACAACAATAAAGCTTGGGCTAAGTGAAACCGGTTGGTAAATAAATTAGTGGTCATACTAAACAAAACTTAACCTCGATACGGACTTAGTCCTAGCAAAGTAAAAAAATTGAAATGTAAAAAAATAAATTATTAAAAATTAAAAAAAAAACCAACAACATAGTTCAATTGAGCCGTGGTACAGTTTACCAGGAGTGGTAAGTTCACGGCTCATCAGGATGAGCTGGCACAAATGAACGGCTCGTTCACGAACGACTCATGCTACTAACGGGAGTCAGTGCTACAGTATTGAAAGTTGCCAAATAAACTTGATAATTAAATAAAATGCAAAAAATACAAAACAGTTAAAGACTAAAAAACATCTTGATAATGAAGTGAAGTCTGAATTGGAAAAAACACAGAAATGACCAACTATAATAATGTGAAGTGAGAAATTATCGAGGGATATATAGTACATATACTAACTTGACTTCAATGAAGATGTTGATCCAGTTGAATAGCAGATTGGGAACCTGCGAGCAGAGGCCCACGTATGGCATGAAGTTATTGGCATAGGAAGGGGCCATAGCTAGCTAAAAATTGAAGAAAAAAAAACTTGTACATTAGAATGTAAGTTCTAAATAACTAAACATCTATATTATTCAAAACATGCTATTTTCTCAATTTATTAATACGTACGCATTTCAATGAGGTTTCCTTGATTTTAGGATTTGTATAAAAACAATGGCCGTAATTAAGATCTACAAAAATGGTTAAAAACCAACTCACTTACGTTGAATGTAAGTAAAACTTAGTACTTAACTTTTTCAGTTGACACGAGAGGACAACCGGGAAATGAATACAATCTAAAATTAAATGAACGGCAAAGCAATTTTTCACAATGTTCTTGCCCTATGTATACAGAAAGTATAAAATATCTTGGCATAAGACCAGTTACGAATGTAACGGCATACTTTTAAAAATGATATAAATCATTAAAAGTATAAAAAAAAATTAAATAAACTAGCCTGAAAACCTAATCCAATTAACAAAAAAAAAATTCAAAAACGTTTGGTTAGATTAGGATTTCGGGTAGTTTTTTTTTCTTCATACTTCTAATGACTTTATATCACTTTTAACCCTTCCTGGCCGGTGCTGTCAACTGATTTGACACGTTAATTATTTAAATATCTCTCTCTGTAATTATACTGAACACTGAGTTCATATTTTATGTGTTCCTCGGCAATACATTTATGTATTGGATAAAATAATTAAAATATATAAGTATTTGTGATGAACGTATGTCCAAGAGTATGGAAAGGTTCAATATATACGAACGAGAGGTTGTCTCGTGTGTTTTTCAATTAGAGTAATAATATACCTGTTACTCTAAGGTTTTGCATTAATCAGACTAGACCTTGCAACAGAGCAACAATAAATACTGTAAAGATACATTTCGTATTGTCATTAATATCTATGAATCACTGCCAACAGAGTATTTATCGAATGGCATTTTATTTGTGGCCGATGTTTTTTCCTCATTTTCAGCACGTATACACAATATTTTACTTATGTACTTCTAATAGAATGATTTACATAAGTAATAAAAGTAAATTATTCATTTTATCTAACATAAAAAATACAAAATTCTAAATGCATACCCTGTGTACTGAGTACACGGCACTGGAGCTTGAGAGATTTTCTAGCACCGTAAGGGAAGGGTTAAAAAGTGTATCGATTCATACGTTACTAAAAGAATTAAGATTTATATTGTTATTTCAAAATAATTTTTATGTTAGGAATTTCTCATGCAATGAGTTTTTTGGTGAAGGTAATTTCAATAAAAGAACACATTCATAACATTTTTAAAAGTACTTTATTGTTAGTAAAAAAAAAAAGCAAAGTAAACAGAACTGTGTCAGAAGTGTGGCACACAGGCGAACTGTGGGGGCAGCTGATTCCGATCTGCGGAGATGGCTGGAGGGGAGGGAGACCTTGCGAAGGGGGAATGATACCGACAATATTTCAGACTTGAATTTTGCACAAAAATTCCTTTTGTGCAAATTTTCCAAATTTATTCAAAATCTTTTTGCTTAAGGGGGGCGAAGGGCGAGCTAAACGTGCCACCAATTTAAGTAAAACAGCAAATCAGTAAAATGGTTCGGCTTGTTTACAAAAACCCAAAATTTTGACCCTTTTATAAATGTTTTGTAATTTGCTTACCGCGGTCAAAATCAAGTGAAACAAAAGTGTATGGCACTGAACTAGGTTGGTGCCAAAATGGGTATCACGTGACATTTGCCTCCAGCCGTTGAAACGGTACTTAGAGCAAGACTATTAATTCCGATGTAAGTGCGCACAAGGGTCCTAACTACTCCCTACCTTACGGAGCCAGTGGGACTATGGCATTCCCAATCAGGGTACTTTATGAGGCTGAAGGGAAGAAGATGGGGAAGAGGAAGGTAAGGAAGTACCTGGCTAGTCAGATCTGGTTACCAAACAAGATTCTAAAGAGGCACTGTCAAAGGAATATGGTAGATAGAACAATGGCCTATGACCTGAGGGCTGAGGGAGCTGCGCAGACCATCTCTTTATTAATAATAAAAACAACCATCGCTCACCTTATAGTCAACGAAGTAGCCCTTGGCCGTGATGAACATGTTCCAGGGAGTCAGGGCTCCGATACCGTGCAGCAGTAGCGTCAGGTAAACCAGGTTCTTGCTGTCGGAGGGGGGATCCACCTCCAAACTGGCAGCCTCCATTGTCATGCCTGGAAATAATAGACAAATTTATTCATTAATATTTATTCTATTAATTAGGATCAAAAGAATTGTACAAACACTCGAAGGATTACATCAAAACAATTTGATCTATTTTGACCTATATTATGTGATGTTATTTCAAATACCAATACAAGGTTTTGGTTCTCCCAGACTTAGTCCAACTGTTTTGATCAAACCAATATTTGTTCTGAAAATACCACAAAAGAGGCGGCAAATAGCAAGCAGCTGTTGAATTATATCAGAAAACCTATTTGAAGAAAAGATAAAAGAAAAAACTCAACTGTTGCTGTAAAGTCATATTTTGAATGCTCTAGAAAATATCTAGTCATCGGGGTTGCAATGTTGAAGGATTTCCCGTCATATCCAGTGGATTGGAGTACCTCCGAAAAGGGAGAATTTTGTGTCTAATTGGATTTACATCAAACGTGTGTGGCGGAACTTTTTCAGTAAATATTTCTGCATATCGCACTGGTATCCTCAGCGAGCCGGCGGCCCTGCTTCCTGCTTGTAGAGCCGGGCTCGTTATACTCGTTTTCCAGCGCCGTCCAGTTCAACACCTTCCTTCAGTGTCCTAGTACCGCGTCCTATGATATTTAATTACTTAAGTTAGAGAGAGTGTATCGTATTTAATAAATCAGCTATTAATATTTAATATTTGAGTATTTTTAAAACCTCTCCTTTGATGGTAACAGTGCTAGTCATTTATGATGTAATTTGGTCGTGTCATAGGCAGCCAGAAAAGCATGCATCACAACCCAACTGCACTACCATGCCGTACGCAAAGCCATTGTTGAGCATATAGTCTTGTTCAAAAACTAAAGTTGTAACTTGAACCCATACAACAAATGCTAGTACATATTTGGTCCGGTAGGGAATCGACATAAACCTCATGCGTGATACTGACAGGGCACTGCGTCATACATTTCAATGGGCGCTAGCTCACGACTTGGGGGAAGCTGGAGTTGAGCGACTTCTGTTATACCACAAGCGGGACAACAATTCAGTAGCTACTCGGTAAACACGCATCCAGTAAATCTATACACTGTGTTTCGATCGTTTATGCGCCATTCATCCTTTGAGTTCAAACACGGAGCGGGTATGAATTTTCGGCTAATAATGGAGGCAGAGATATATGCACGCCTTTATAACTATAAATTACCGGCATATGCAGTAAAGGGTACAACGCTTGCAATAGGAAGACTTCTTATATATGGAGTAACGTGCTGGACCAGTTCTTGGAGTGTTTTTTTTTTGACATTTGGTACATTTGCCAGAATTTGACATGATCTCTGGGCAGTTCTCTGGCAGCAATAAATAACCTACAATAAATGATACATTCGATGTAGAGGTGGACCTAAAACCTCCTCCTTTTTTGTCTCGTTCGAAGGAATAAATAGCATACCAGAGCCTCGTCTTCACTTGATTCACTCGACATTTGTCGATTTTGACTTTGAATCCGATAACATTCAGAGGTAAATGTGATAACAGAAATCTGTAATATCGACAATTTACTGGCGGCTACAAATCACTGCAGACCCGTCAGAGAGTCGATGGAGGAAATATAGGGAAACATTTCCAGCATTTTTGCTGCACCCGGTTTTTGACGATTCCCTACTGGACCGTCAGAGAGTGGCCTAAGTATTCATATAGATGATTAAATTGTCAATAATAAAGTCTGTGATAGTCCTCATCTAAAATATCTCCAACTGTCTCAACGTGCTTGAAAACTGATCTGGATAAAGTTAGCCACTCTGTCGATGCAACCTTGCTGGGAGACAAATGTGATTGGTTGGAGACAAACGTGATTGGTTGGAGACAAATAATAATAATAATTGCATTACTTCTATAGCGCCGTTTTCGTGGGAAAATCACCTCATCGTGATCGATGTAAACCATAGATTTCCAAAGTGCTATAAAGGGGTTTATATAGATTTTCAGGGGGTTCACAGCAGGGAGAAAAAAAGGGGGTTCACGGATCGGAGTTCACTCAGACTGTACGCATAGTAAAACACTGTAGTAAGTTTCGCTCGACAAACCTCCTGTGCACTTAAAGCGAATCGCGTCCACGCAGGCACATTCATGTGCAAGTTTTTACAAATTTTCGTACCAGCAGCAATGCATCGCGCAGTGAATAAATACCACTTGTTCATCAAAGTTTGTTGTACCAAAGTTTTGGACAGACGGCCAGGTTGGGGTGAGGGGAAAAAGTTAATGATGTAGACCAACAAAAGGTAAGTAATGCTGCTTGGGATCTTTTGACTAGGAGATACTGCACTTTATTTTTTTTTAAATATTTTTGGGAAACTTACTTAATAATCAGAGATAATAAAAAAATAAAAAAAATTTTTTTTGGTAACATTATGAAGTTTCAAATAGTATTTACTTTATTTAGATCCTTGTGACACGTGACTGCAAACTAGTGAGATTTTGAATATGTAGTTGGTAGCAACAAACCAAGATCACCTTATTCATAACATCAAGATGGTTTTGAGAGCAGATTAAATGAGCTAAAGCTGATCTAATCCAGATTCAACTAGGTTGCATGTGGGAATTTAAATAATATGTACATTAATTTGTCCTCTCCCACAAGCTGTGGAAATTTACTTTCCGTTTCACTCACTATCCAGAATTAACCTTTGATTTGACTTCCGTATTCTCATTGAAAACATCGCCGAGTTAAAAAAAAAAACAAGAACAAGACATATTTGTGAATGGAGCTTTTGTTGATGGTCAAACCGACAAATGGCAGTCGGGTATGTGAATACCGTATAAGAATCTCGACTGTTTCCAACTGTCCAGAGCCATGGGACTATGGCAGTATGTTATAAGACTGAAGGGAAGGAGATGGGGTAGAGGAAAGCTCATTCTGAAGAACAGGTTTCACCTAGTGAGGTAGGTAATGTAAACCGTACGATAATATAATTATGAATGATATATAACAATGGATATATATATACAATAGGGTGGTCCAAAATTTTTTTTTTATTATTTTTCATCTGACCGCTCCGTGAATTTGTTACATGTATTCATAGTAATAACATAGTAAAATTTCAGCGAGATGGCTCAAGTAAAAAGGGGTGCTCAATCGAGTGTTGTTTTTGAAATTTTTGTGTAAAATGCTTAATTTGTACTTTTTAATATATTATAATAAAACTAATATAAAACTTTTTTCCACTTAATTTTATTTGACTGTAACCAGGTTCAGCCTGTCAAGACCATCTTCAGGCTTATAAACACAAATATGGGGGAGGGTAAGAGGGGTGGTCTACAAGGATTTTATTCGAATATGTGGGTTTTCTTACAATTGTTACTAAGTGGTTTTTAGCTGTCTAATTTCTAATTATTTTGGTTTTTTCCAGTAGGCATAATTACCTCGGGCTTATAGCTTTACTTCAATATTGTTTGGGAAAAACCTTACAAGTATCATGCATTATTAATAATTTTTAGTGTTGTCAAATTGTTATTATATTTATGGTGATATAATTATTCCAGGTCATTAATAATGCATATTACTTTTAAGGTTTTTCCCAAACATTATTGAAGTAAGGCCACAAGTCCGAGGTAATTAAGCCTACTGAAAAAAACCAAAATAATTAGAAATTAGACAGCCAAAAACCACTTGGTAACAATTGTAAGAAAACCCATATATTCGAATAAAATCCTAAACTATTAAATAAATATTAAAATAAAGTACTGAAGAGTTTTATAGACAAATTTAAACACTTATTTCGTAGACTGTGAAGTGAATCAGTGATAAAATGTGTTCATCTACTCGAAAAAAAGACAAAGTTTTTCTACTTGGGGTTCGAGATATTGAGCCATTGATGAGGTTTAATCAACTTCCTACTCTTCGGCAAGTTTAACTCCGTTTTCACCACATATAAAATGAATCAAAAAATGTGAAAGACTCCGCGCATATACTTATTCCAGAACTTATAAAAGTATGGAGTAAATCTAGTATTCCGACCGGACAACAAAATCATTGCATTGAAAAACTGATTAAGTTTCATAAGAACTGGTTGCTATTGAAGAAAAATCGAGGAAGAAATTTTGAAGCACAAAGAAAAAGAGAGTATTTGTTTACAAAAGAACTAGACAAATTTTTTGATATTGCCCATGGAAGCGCTTTGAATTTGATCAAAATTGCGGAAGACAGAGCGTTTCTTATCGATCAAAGAGGAGAACGTAAGATGATAATGACCTCAATCGACAAGAAACTAGAAAAGGTCAAAGAACGCTCTCTAAAACGGAAACAAAGATCTGAAGAATTGAGAGAAATGGCTGAAATCAAGGACTCTTTCTTGCAATTACCTCCTGAGACTTGGAATGACAATGTTGATTACCTTCAAGGCAAAAGCTGCGTCACAAATTTGCGTGTTGTTAATGATACAGCGGAGAGAGAAGTTAAACTGTTTGAAGATTATAACACGTTACTCACTAAGACTGAGGAAGAAAAGCAATTTTTACTTCACATCGTTGAACAAAACAGAAAAATTGTTTCCACTGAAACATCCAAAAAGGAGTTAACAAACATAGTTTTGAAAGATTGCGACTAATATTATGTTAAGTATTACTTTGTTACAAAATTTTATTTATATTTAAATAATTTGTATACTTATTTGATTAAAATACTTGTAATATTAATAAACCTTAAATTACGTGTTTTATTTAAAATCCTGAAATTTTGTCAAAAACTTATAATTCGATGAGCACCCCCTTGTATATAAGATAAGAGGCTGAAATTTTTAACACATCATAGGAATGGTAGGTGTAACAAATCAAGGGTAAGGCTACACCTATATTTGATTTTTTTTTTTTACTATATAGGCCTGGACCACCTTAATATATATAGATATACATAAAACAAAATATAAAAATAACGTCTGTGAAAAACTTAAAACATAAATATTTCTCAAGAATTTTACTCAAAAATATATTAAGGGGAACGGCTGCGGTGCCTGTTTCATACAAAACTGAATTTTGGATTGGACGCCAAAATACCTAGCCAAACGGAATGATCTCTTTTTAAAATTAAAGGTTTAGTAAATATCTAGTATGGATGAGAAGTATTTTTCGCGATTTTAGAGGCATCTTTAACAATTATTTAGGGGCTAACGGTGATTTAAAAAAAAAGTTTTAACCCATCTGCTTTGAAAATACAACGAAATATAACCAAAAACAACAAAAAATCAATATCAGTCTTAAAATACCCGCTATAAGGTGAAACCGGTCCGGTCTGAAATAAACAAGTGGAAGAACGTTACAAAGGTTTTTCAGTTAAAAAAAAAATCATTTTAAAATAGAATTCCGCCAGGAATTGACAGTTTCAAAATTATAAATTAATCATAGTTTAATAAAAAGTTTAATTACTATTTATTTAAGATGAACCAAACTTTAAATATTCACCTGTGGTGCAAAGTGATAACTCCCCAAGCATCGTGACTAAAATTCGAATGGGGGTATTATTAGCTAGGCGAGTAATACCTAAAATATAGTCGTTTGGTGCAGAATTTGTTAATATTCAGCCATTACAATTTGTTGCAATTCTTATTTCTATTAGAGCGATGAGGGTCCAGTTTGATTATCTTGCCCAGGAGTCCGGAAAAGCATTGAGTGTTTTTGTAAAATTTATCATTTTTTATTTGTAAAGAAGCTTCGTGTTGCCTTTGAGCTAAGTACTTATATAACGAATTTAATTATAAAGTCGGAAGCTACCAACAGCACTATCTCTGCACATATTGGTTTTAGCAGCGAATAGCGAGTAGTCAGACGGTGGCCACTTATGGATTAAAGTGAACGTGAGTTGAGAATACTTCACACCTGAGTCACTTCGGAGAATTAATTTTAACTAGTTTGCTCAACGATTCCTTCTCACTGATAGAGCTTACAATATTAACTATTTCCCTCTTTTTGTGTTTCATACGTTTTTCTACCACTATTTTTCGTAATTCCAGGATATAATTATTTGATATACGTGACACTGTTCATTCCAAGGTGTCAAAAATAGGATCAACTTAATTCGATATCAATTAGCACAAGGCTTATCTTGCCTGCCTTTCAATACTGCTATGATATAACACTCGAACATGTTAACGTGACTCTTTACAGATACAATTACTGTGATAAACAATAAACAAATGTATGTGATGATATATTCCCACAAGGTGCTGTCATTATCAGGTTTTCACTCGACAAAGTGATAAAACAATGTTACTATAAATTTTTGGCCATAAACTAAGGCGAAGGAAGGACTGTAGTTCAACTATAGTTAATACACAATATTTTAATGCTTTCAAGATGCGAGTTGAAATATAACCAGTCTGAAAATGTCCGTAACAGTCTGAAACCAACCGGTACGGTCTACCAACGGAGAAAAATATAGTCTAATAAAGTAAACATCATATTATTAAATCATAGAAGATGTGTGACTGATTTGAAGAGGAGTTTGACAGTTAAATTGAAGAGGGATGCGCTCGGAAATCAGAGATTTCCGGTTCGAAGACCGGTCGCACTGAATAATTATTGTGCAATTTTTATTAAAATTTAATTTTCAAAAAAAGTCGGTAGGTAAATATTTTTGATCTAAAAGACAGTAATTCAACTTGAATTGGTGAAGATAATCCAATAGCAATATTTATTATGCAGGTGCGTCATCGTAGTATTTATACAATATTATTAGCAATAATACAAGAATGCGTCACACGCGGAAAGGAGAAAATGCACGTCTTGCACATTCACGGACTTCCTTTCAGGGAACAACAATGGGCATTTAACGTACAGAAGTCAATGCATTTAAAATCATTAATACCATATTTTCTTAGTAATGCAAAACACAATAAACAGAGTAATATTAATAAATTAATAAGAATAACTTATTAATTGATAAACCAAAATTCTTTTAAAACTTAAGACAAGATTTTTGTGCATAGTGCAAAGGGTAACAATTATTATTTTATAAACAATAATTATTAGCCTGAAACACTCATCCAAATTGAAAAAAACCTTTCGGAGCAAAGATAAATGTCGCCGACAGGACTCGAACCTGCACCCTTCTGATGTCCGGTCAGATGCTCTAACATTGAGCTACGTCGGCTTATCGCAAACCCGCCAAGTTAATCAATATATACTAGTGTTTCATTCAATAATTACTGTTTTTATTATATTTTCACCTGTAAACAACCAACTTTATTTATTTATCAATTAATAAATATTTGATAAGTCAAAGCAATTTTCACCAATAAAATGTAGACATAATTTGTCTCGACGCCATCTATTTGAGGGATTTAGCTGTTACAAGCCTCTCTCATATTAATAAAGTTGGTTGTTTACAGGTGAAAATATAATAAAAACAGTAA
>JAHDVE020009464.1:0-29900 GCA_022606495.2 Halesus radiatus
GTCTTATATGCGTGTGTATGTATGTGTGCACCTATGTGCACATGTGTGCATGCTTGCACATATAAAAAACAAAAATTATATTTTTGTGACCTAATCCTTACGCATGTCTTTTTCTCCTTTCTATCTTCTACTTTCTTTTGTATTTTTTCCAATTGTCAGCATGTTAATATAATTAATATAATAAATCAGTATGTTTACACTAGACTTCATACAATTGTGCACATGTGTGCATCATACATTAGATCACCATACTAGGAGGCTGCCTAATGTATCTACTCCATGTAAATGTCTCCATTAAATATCATGTATTTTATAAATAAATAAATTGAAGAAACTTAAATGCTGTATAATTCTATAAACATTGTTGGCCCAATTAATGTTACAGAAAAATAAACATGTACTTCATAAGTTATTGATTGTTTTTTTTTTTTAATGATTATTTAGTACTTGAAAGGGTTCAGAAATTCGTTTGCTGAAACTTGTGACTGCGAATGTTTTTTGACTGAAAATATTTTTGATATTGCGCTTTTCAAAATATTCACGAAGTTCTTACTTTGTGCGATAGATGGCTCAATGAATGAAACATGAGACAGACGTGCATGTCGTGGGTAGTTGGATTATCTACCAACTACGTACAGCGTAACTACTCACACCGTAACTACGTATCTAGCGTACCTACTTGTCTGTTTAATATATTATATATTATTACATATACTTTTACATATATCATGATATATATAACCGGCAAAATATTGGTGAAATGAATGTTAATGTCTAGATAGGTATATTGAGGGGTTAAAATTAAAGTTATGTTACATGAAAAAGCCGCAAAAAATTGGCGACGAAGGGAGGGGATTAGAAAGTAAAATAAAGGTACTACTTTTGAAATCAGTGGGCGCTTCAAACTCTCGTCACATTATGTTATCAGCTGATCAAAAGCTGAAACGGATCGAGAATCAGCGAATCATTTAAAATGGAGCCGGTTGTCGATTTGATGGTGATCAAATGTGATGAGAGTTGTAACAATAGGCACACAAGCCGCCCGGTGCTAACTACCCCAGCTGACCTTCACCTCCAAGAAGACAACACAGGACGCCCCGTACTTCATTCCTCACTTCATCTTGTCTAGTAGATAAAATAGTGCATTGAACTCTCAAATAAGATTACATTATCTAGTTCCGTCTTATATCGATGCATATGTACTCAATACAAAACGTCAACATCCGTTGCGTAACTGATAATACTATTTTGTTGTTTTGTACCAAATAAACTTTAGATATTAGATTAATCAGGACAGCTATAAAAGTGGCTGCCTCACCCTAAGTGAATTAATCTATCTTGTCGAGTGAATCCAAGCAGTTGCTTGTCGTATTGCTCACATGATAATTCCTTTTGAAATTGTACGTTACTTGTTGTATTTTAAATGTTATAAAATAAAGGATAATTAAATCCAAATATTGTTTAATTATTTGAATCAAAGTGAACAAGAAAAGTTAACTGGCGCCCAGTACGTGGGTCATAAAATTCGGGGAAGCTGTTAAACTTGGCCGTAGCCAGGACTCCCTAGGTGTTTTTAAATACCTCAACGCGAAGGACCAATCAAAAAAAAAATCGTTAACTGCGAAAACATGCTGAAGATCGCTGCGACAACATTCATGTAAGTACATTTTTCAATTGTTCGTCTATCCCATCCGTATGATAGATCCTTTCCCTACCTTATCCAAAAGGTTAGAGATAAAATCCAAAAAAAAAATCTTTTTATAAAATGGCACAGCCAAACGAGAGATCCGCTCTCCAATACTCAGAGTCGATTCTGGAGTATGACGGTTCTGCGCAAGATATTAATTTGTTTATAAAATCTGCTAGGGGTTACATTGCACGAAACGGCAATACCCCAAGCAATGTCGAAAGAGTAATTTCGAGATTGCGCGGCAAGGCATTACAGGTGATCCTTATGAACGATCACGAAAATAATATCGAAAAAATTTTGGAATCGTTAAAAATTGAATGTGGTGACAACAAGTCGGTCACATTACTTCAGACCGAGCTAATTAACTTCAATCGGGGAAATAGAGATTTCGGAACCCTGATTCATGAAATGAATCAAATATTATTTTCAATAAAAATTAAAATTTCGGACCAATATGGACCAGCGAGTGTGCAGCTCCTAATGGAACCATATAAAGACACGGCACGTAATACGTTGTTAAATTTTTTACCCACACATATTAAATGTGCAAATCTAACAAAAAATTACGACACCCTGTGTGTTGAGATACGTATGTTGGAGGCGCATGGTGAACTCCACTGTAATAGAACATTTAATAACCCACAATATAATCCAAACGGTCATAGAACGAATCATACCAATTTTAATAATAATAATAATTATAAACCGTGGCAACACAATAACTTCACGAACAACAAACCCGGACAGAATTTCGGGGTTCGAAATAATAACATGTCGCAACAAAATAATTCTAAATATCTAGGAAACCCACAACGCCGTAACGAGGATGTTAGTATGAGGACAGCGCCTATGCCACGCTCGTTCAAAGGCCCAGTCATAGACTTGGGTAATGGACGTACGGCACAGGAGCTATTTCAATGTGATCACGGAGGCCAGGATTTTTGGGCGAACGAAGAAGATCCCCAAAAAACCTCGCCCAACTAAACCACATTCATTAATTTATTTATTGTAATGGACTTCCATATGTAGAAGCTCCATAAAACATAAATTTTTAATCGATACTGGTAGTTCAAATCATTCAGGCTCTACTCATATATATATATATATTTTTTTTTGCAACTAAATTAACAAAGAATTTTCGGTACGAACGGCGCACACCATAACGACCCATAGAGGTACGGTTGTGACGCATTTTGAAAAAAAAAAAAACTCCAACAAAGCAAGTTCAACTATTCCATGTAATGGACATAATCGAACTTGATGAATTATTGGAGAATAATGAACGTGGCTGCACAAACCATGTAGCCGACTTATTATCTAGAGTAGAGATCCATCATAGTGAGGTTAGTGATGATCAACACTCGTTAAGAGTAGAAATCACTTCGGATGCCCAGAGTGTCGCCGACACCATGCATAGCCATGTGGACGATAATGGAGGAATCCCGATTCGTCACAAGCATCCACCCCCACGTATGAATAGGATATTTACAGAATCGAGTAATCATGAATTACGTAAATTGAAAACAAAAGAAGCAGGTACGGATCATGTTTGGTGTATCCCCCTCGATAATGCGCGATGTATATTTTTAAATTATGTAAAATGTTTAAACAAGAATAAATATGCGGTAATTATCAATGACGACAAGTTATACCAAATCGTCAGTGAATGTTGTAGAAAAGAACTGATTACAGTTATATTTTAATTACAATAAATTTATAAGAAATAATAATGTAACCTTACCTAATGTAGGCTTAGAACGTTTAAAATATTTAATTGACCATAATAAAGCATTGATAGATAACCTTATTGTAACTAGACATAAACGAGGTCTTATAAATGGTATCGGGTCGGTAATTAAATTAATAACGGGAAATTTAGATGATAATGATATGAATAAGATAACGCAACAAATGGAAAGTAATCTACATTTGAATCAACAACGAATCTCTGTTACTTCGAAAACCTTAGAAGATTATTACACTAAACTTAAAAATATTTCACTTAACCAATTAGTTATATGGGCTCAAATAAGCCACGATCATTATGAAGATCAAACTGATTTGTTGATCACCCATTTAATTTATCAAACGGAAACAATAACTGAATTAGTAACTAGAATCACGGAAGCAATTACCTTTGCCGCTCATGGAATGTACCACCCTAGCATTATTAAACCAAAAGTCTTCATGGACTCAATATCACAAATAAATTCAGAAAACTTATTTTCTAAAGACTTTGATATTATTCAACGCTTTTTACAAGTTCAACTCATAAAAACCAAGCAAACCTTGCATTTTATTCTATCCCTTCCACTAGTAGAGAATACAATATACATGTATAATGAAATTATTCCCATAATATCCAAACCAGGTACCCAATGCTTCCAACCCCACCTCCCATCCAGACGAATATTGAGAGATGGAAAACAAATGTATGTCGCAAGCAAATGCCAAATAATCTCAGACCAAAACAGCTTATGTAACAAAGAAGTAAATACCATTGATGATTGCACCACCTTGGTGTTAGAAACCCAAAACGAGCAGAACTGCAGCCTTCACAAGATCACATGCCCAGAAGAATATACCCATATTATAGGAGACAATATGATGTATGTATTTCGTGACAAGCCCACCCCACTACAAGCACATTGCCCACAACATAAACAGAGTATTGTTATTTCTAAATCAGTACTCGTGACCAACGATGAATGCAGCATACAAGGAAAAACATTTAATATGGGACGGACTATAAACAAGGAAACATTAGTCATTACGTATTCCAGAGAAGAACTACATGTATTACAGTTACCCACATTACATATGGACGAAATAGAAAAACCACACGAAGATTCCAGCATCACCACCAACGTGACAGAAACCACCTCCACCAGTGGAAGTCTACATATCACACTAACAAGTTGCCTAATAATAATGGCAATTGGATATATCCTATGGAAAATATGTAAACTCTTCGCATCCCGAAGGAGTTCCCATTTAAAGGGGGGAGAGTTAACTACCCCAGCTGACCTTCACCTCCAAGAAGACAACACAGGACGCCCCGTACTTCATTCCTCACTTCATCTTGTCTAGTAGATAAAATAGTGCATTGAACTCTCAAATAAGATTACATTATCTAGTTCCGTCTTATATCGATGCATATGTACTCAATACAAACGTCAACATCCGTTGCGTAACTGATAATACTATTTTGTTGTTTTGTACCAAATAAACTTTAGATATTAGATTAATCAGGACAGCTATAAAAGTGGCTGCCTCACCCTAAGTGAATTAATCTATCTTGTCGAGTGAATCCAAGCAGTTGCTTGTCGTATTGCTCACATGATAATTCCTTTTGAAATTGTACGTTACTTGTTGTATTTTAAATGTTATAAAATAAAGGATAATTAAATCCAAATATTGTTTAATTATTTGAATCAAAGTGAACAAGAAAAGTTAACTCCCGGTATGGCGAAAGGGTTCACAGAACGCACAGAAAACCCAAACTGATCCTCCGGAAAGTCTAAAACTAAGTAGGTATATCCTGTTATAATATATATTATATGTTAGAATATCTGAGATAAATACCATCAAGGCAGTTTTATTAATTTTTAATTATGCCAGATTAGGGCAACTTGGCTGGCTAATCAGATCTGGTCAAACAACATACCTGAGGTAGTTTTACAAATCTTCCTTTCAGAATCAACTTACCTACCAGGGGTGTTAGTTGAAGTATGCCGGTTTTACTCATAGATGTCGCTAGATATATGTATACATTTCTATGATTTGGCATCTATGTCATATTTTTCTATGGACATTAACCTTCAAAAATACACAAGTTACATTCTGCCAAAATAATAGTGTCATAGTTGGTTACCTCAGTGAATATGTCGAGTTTCGTTCCAAGTAAATCGCATTTGCGGCATTCGTTGCTTTTCTTATTTCATCAAAAGAAAAAAGCAGTTGAAGCTCATCGGTTGCTGGTAGAAACTTATGGTGAACATGCTCCAGTGATTAGAACATGTGAGACATGGTTTCGTCAATTTAAAAGTGGAGATTTCGATTTGACAGACAATGAACATCCTGGTGCAACGAAAAAGTTCGAAGACGAGGAATTGCAGGCGTTATTGGATGAAGGCCCAACCCAATCGCAACAACAATTGCCCTAAACACTTAATGTGACCCGAGGAGCAATTTGCCAACGTTTAAAAGCCATGGGAAATATCCAAAAGTTTGGAAAATGGGTACCACACCAAATGAACGAGAGACAAATCGAAAAAACCGCCATACCGCCTCATACAGCTAAAGTAGTAAAGAACACTCTCAAAGCATTGAATTGGGAAATATTATCGCACCCGCCGTACTCTCCAGACCTTGCCCCGTCCGACTATCACCTTTTCGCATTGATGGGACACTCACTCGCAGAGCAGCGCTTCGCCAATTTTGAAAAAGTCGAAAAATGGCTCGTCGAATGGTTTGCCTCGAAAGAGAATATTTTTTTTTGGAATGGTATCCATGATTTGCCTCAAAGATGGGCAAAATGAATAGAATCCGATGGTCAATACTTCGAATAAAAAAAATTTGAGATTCCCTTGAGAATTAAGCGTTTTCTTTATTGAAAAAACCGGCAAACTTCAACTAACACCCCTGGTACTACTGAAAGCAAATACCGTATAAATACTTATACAAGCAGCTCTTGACATTTATCACACATTGGGATGGCAACATGCACCGCCTCTAGCGGGGTATCTCGTACAGCTCGGGCCACTAGAAGGCGCTAGTGTAGCACGTTGCCAGTATTTTGACGTCTATGATATTTGATTACACGGGTAGCTCGTGTTGCTGCGGAACCTCCGAGGGTAGAGGTGGTTTTGGTTGCTGTCGAAATAAATATTTTATTCGCTTTGTAAACAATTAGGACAGAGCGCAACCAGCGAGGCTTTATGGTTAATATAATCCTAACAACCTCTTTTAAAAAAATACATGTTCACCTGATACTATTTCTATAATTTATTAAGAATATATTTTACAGAAAATGTATGAAAAAACCAATTCATGCAATTCGGGACCGCTAGAGGACGCTAGTGTAGCACGTTGCCATGAAATGTCAAGAGCTGGAGGTATTGTCATAAATGGTATTTGCTGAAAGTAATGCGATCTGGAAAAAAACAAGCATGACCATAATATATTCAACATTCATTTAAAAATAATAAATAGTATATTTGCACACGTTCCAGAGTGGAAGATACTCTCAGTATCCCCCTGGTGAAAGACCACCATTCAGAATCGAAACATTGCTTGAAATGGTTTTTAGCCGTGTTTGGTGACCAGATCTGGCCAGGTATTTCCCCACCTCCCTCATCCCCTCCCCAATATCTTCAGCCTCACATTTCACAATTGGGGAAGCCAGTCTCACTGGCTCCAGAAGGTTGGATGCAGTTGGGACTCTCGTGCAGTATTCATATTAAAATAATACACTTTTCAAGGTATTCCCACTCTACACCTTTCCCCTTTAGAAGGCCGCAGGAACAAATTCTATCTCATTTGACTTATTCCTTTTAATAGCCCGCCTCCGGTACTCAGAAATAATTAACTGCTCTTCCTCAATTCACACAGTAATTACGGATACTATTCACCATTGTCCAGAATGTGTATACTGACTGGTCAAGCTCTCGACTTGTTCCTTCTTTTGTCTTTGCTTCATATACCCATCAGAATTTACATTATGCTCCTAATTTCGTGATACTTATGTTGAAATAAAAACAACTTTTCTCATAAAAAAATAATTTTATTATATTATTGACTATTTATTAAAAAAAATAATTAGCAAAGTTTCTTATAAAGCGGCACTCAATTTTAGTAAGTTTAAAAAGTAGGATTAACAGAGTAAGAGAATTAACATGGCACATATTATCGGTACAGTCACCATTATGCTTAGTGCCTGCACTCAACAAGCAACAAAGATGTTATTGCTCTTAAAATGTTTACCATTCTGCAGTGATGACAATAATCCTTAAGTTTGATTATTCAATCTGCTTGGTGCCCTTTTTCACTTATTCTCTGTGAAACACAATAGAAAGCAATAATAAAATAAAAATGATAATTAAATAAAAGGATTAAATTTGCCACGTGCTAGTTTTGCAAACACATAGCATAAAAATGAAATTTAAAATTATCCTCAATAATCATGACTTTTTGTATGGTATACATAATTATTAATTAATGTTTTAAGTAATTATTGTAACAAAAACAATAGTAAAAGAAAAATTAACTTGCTTTTTTCATGCAGCACAAACTTTTTTCAGACATTTTTACAGATTTAAACTAAAATTAATTTAGAATATATTTGAATACAATATATTTGAATACAATACATTTTTACCATAATAAACAATATAGAATATTGAAATAATGTAATCTCCTAAACAGAGGGAGTTCCTTCAAAGCAATTTTTGGTAAAATATAAAACGTAAATGCTATATATACTACGAGTGTAGCATACCTAATAATGTTGACAATTTAGAAATGTGTATTATTTAAATGTATTTTGAAACTTGCTTTGAATTTTGATGTTTAGGTGAACGGGTAAATTTTTTTTTAATCTAATGACAAAACATGTTAAAACATTTTCAGAATGCATGCACATTTTATCATATTTAGTATTTTGGTGAGAAGGTTAAAGCTTCTCTCCTTCCATACGGACGTAGGCGGGGGGCGAGTGCTGGGTTACCATGCTGGTGACGTTGCCCAGCAGGGGAACAACGGAGATGGCAGCTCCGGCTCCAAGGGGGCCCCCCATCAGCTTCTCCTGGCGCAGTTGGTTGAACAGGCTCAGGACGGAGATCCACAGGTAAAGGTAGATGGCTGGAAAATTATTAAATTAATTGAACAAAACACTCATTCACAAAAGATTGACATTGATTAAAAGTCATTGATCATGTAGATTCATTTTTAAAATGCTGAAATATATGCAAGACAATTAAAATGACTTATTGGATGGGAATGACAGCGTCCAAACTACACAATTAAAACATTCCAGGAAGCAAAATGAGACTTAATCCCTGTGACACTTCAATAAATGCCAGACTCTTTTAGCCCAATGAAAGTGGATCCATCATCTTGATTAATGTATTTCTCATTAAGTATGTTTGAAATAAAGCCAATGTAGAATTTGATTCATTCAAACAATCAACTCTCGGGTTGCTCAAAACAATATGATGAAAGGTTTTTCCCAACCGTCGGGAGCCAGTGGGACTATGGCATCCCCAATATATTGGGTATATTGTGAGGCTGAAGGTGGTGGGCAGAGAAAGGAGATGGTGAAATACCTGGCTATTCAGATCTGGTCATCGAACACTTTGGTTCTGAATGGTGGTCTATCAGCAGGGCAATACCGAGTATTTTCTACTCTGGAATGTGCCGCAAATATGCTGCATGTGTATTATTTTTAAAATTGTGAAATTACACAAATCAATCAAATTAAAGTTGTGGGGGCTGTCCAGGGGTAACATCAAATCGACAACACGCTTGCTGCAGCAGGAAGTAAGGCAAGTCTCAAAGCCAAACATTTCACTCCTTCATGAAACGATAATATGTAATTATAAAACACTTACTAAGGAATATGGCGGCAATGAAGAATAAAATTGGTGAATTAAAAACAAAGGTGAGGATTAAAGATAAAATGGCAATAACAATCAGTTGCAGCATGTTCATCAAAAGCCACGGCACCAAATACATATCGTTAGTCTGCAAAAACAAATAAAAATACATGATAAATTTAATAAAAGGCGATACTTCAGATACTAGTTTCCACTAAAAATAATGTCTACCTTGCAAATTCCATACATGAGAGCCAGATTCATAACCAACTGAATGACCTGATCTCCGATTGAGACGGCCGTCAAAGTTTGAGCCGCTGAAAACACAAACAAAACATTAAACCCTTCAGGCAGCATTTGCTGTTCTCAGTTTTCCCCACTTCCATAAGTCTAAGGCCTTCGTAAACTTCGTAGGCTTACCCCGCAAGTATCCGATACCTGAGCTGTGTACCCTCGTCGCAAGCGACTAGTCGCAGCACACAATTCGTTCACATCGCTACTAAAATCATGAGACCCGCGTCAGTTTTGGACATTTTAGATTTGAAGTAATCATTGGTTTGAAACATGTAGATATTTATATATTAAAATAGTGGTTTGAAGAAAGTAATTTTTATTATTTAATTACTAAAACGTTCATCAACCTAAGTAGTGCCGCATTTTGGAACAAACATATATATAAAGTCTAAACTGGGGAAGATTGTGTGACCGAAGTTATGCGGTGGTATTCTACACCATCACCAAACTGGGGAAGATTGTGTGACTGAAGTTATGTAGTGGTATTCTACAGCATCGTCAAACTGGAAAAGTTCATTGTACCTACCTAAAAAATTCATTCTTTCACCTGGTTCCTCAATTATTGGAAACATGTGGTATAGCTTGAGAATTTTTTTTCATAGTTCTCTCTACAAAGTTCACAAAATTATTATGCCAGCTCGTTAACTAACATTGAATACAGAAGTTGTTAAAAAAATAAAAGCCTGATTCTGTTAAGGTAATGTTTAAAACTTTCCCCGCAATCTGCCTCCTCTGAGAACCATTGTGTTTTTAAATCACAATACTTTATCGATGATTCCTCAATAACCATTTGGAATAAAAACACGAGATTTATTTCATTTGATAGCTGTGACATGATTCAAATCCATGTATATTTTTTTCCTATATATACCCCGCAGTGTCTATCTACAATGAAACACCACAGGACGTGATAGCTTCTGTCATTGTCAATAGTCGATTAACGTTAATTTACAAATCAAAAAACTTCATAATACCTAATACAAAAAATTTAACACAAATATATTATCACGTTCAGGATGTATCAGTAAATACCCATGTTTCAACACTGTGCACACATTTCTACAAAATACAGATATAGTAATAAATGATTCAATTGTAGGTACAACACAAAACCTTACATAACTTAATATTGCTAAGTTCTACACCCCAAACCATATCTTTTCGGTAACCTGTCACGTAATCTGTAGCAATTTTAATACAAAATATGGTTAAACGCACAATTAAATTTGTTCATAAAATCAAAAGAGTAACGATGTTCGCAGTAGGTTATTATAATTTATAATAAATGTCGGCCTTCACTAAATATAGTATTGTACAAGTGGTTTGACGATGCCTTTAAAACAGCGCCGCTGCGCCAGTAAAACAACAAGTGTTGGACTTCTTTACCGGTAAGACTAGAGCGGTATCAGTTTTTGTTTTTATTGTATTTCCCTTATCCTTCCAACCCTTCAATATTTCCACTAAGTGCATTGAAGTTAATGAGGAAAAGTGCTCATCCCATCAAACAAAGTGTAGTTCAATATTCTTCATAGAATCAACTAGTCAAATAAATTTCTATTAATTCCCGGTTTAATAGATATTGAAGCTAATTCTTTTTTCGGAGTCAATGGCAAAGGTAATGCAAAAGGTTTGGATAAGAATCGATAACATTTTGGTCCTCCCTTATATACAGCAAGTGCCAAAGATTTATCCGCGGGTATGTATATATTATCTTCGACCTTTTTTGACGTAGGCTAAGCTTTGCTTCTGATAAAATGAATCTAGAGAATCTTCCAAGCAGGTTCTATCTCTATATAGAGACAGCCTGTGGCTGAAATTGGCAGCAGCGCATTTCACTTTGATAAATGTACCTACTATATAATACGGGTATATCAAATTCGTTTGTAGAGAAAATCCATTAGTGGCTCCTTCACTGGGGAAAATGCTCCAATGACACAATTGTAAAAATCTGGTGTATGGAAGAGATCATACTATTTTCGACGACTTGAGTGTCGAAGTCCCCAGCAAACTGGTCACCGACGAGTTAACAAAATGTCAGTGACGTGTGCATGTGTACGAACCTCTGTGCAGATGTATTCTGCCATGGTAAGTAAAACACGGTAATTACCAAAATGAGTTGAGTATGGGAAGTCATCAAGTCGAATACATGAGACATTATTTAATATTACTCGTTTTTAATATTAAAAAAAGATGAATCGTTTTTGATTGTCGGTAAGTAAAAATGCAGTATCTCCGTTTCTTGGTTTCGGTGGTCGGCTATCTTTAATCCATGAAAAGTGTTCTTGACATTGATAAAACATGTTCTTGTTACTACTTTAGGTATGTATTGTGGAACCAGGGAGACGTTTGCATGTTCCAATTGATAAGTTTTAGTACTGAAAAGTGTAATTTCCGATATCAAGGGGAAAACTAAAAAAAAATATATAAATTTGTAAAATTAAAAATTCATCTTATAAAGATAAGAACCAACTTTTTTGTTGTTCTGCAAAAACAGGAAAAAAGTTTAGAGAATGACCCTGCTAGAAGATAGCATTGGTTACAAAATGATACAAGCAAAAATGATTTACTGTCTTACTTTCAGATGGGAAACCTATGTTAACAAATGGATCGTTTGGAGATTCCCCAAAAGATACGGTAGAGTTCACATTATTGAGAGTTGGGATAAGCACACACAGGCTTGCGATGACACCAACCTACAAGAGATATTCACAGTTAGTCAAATATAAACAACAATTTTAAAAAGTAAATGCCCGGGTTACCGGCGATGAAATGAAAATATAATATTGGAAGCTTCAACAATTTGGTGCACTATAGTGAGTTAAATATCACAGGGTGTACTGTTGCCTTCTTGGATGTTATAGCAATAAATTGACCAGTGCACTACCTTTTCACTAAATGATGATTGGTTTGTTATGGTTGATGAGCTGCGTTCAGCCATTACCAGTGTCTCCCCAAACGCTGCCGAGTCATGTACAAATAGCGACCATTTTGTAAAGCCGCGTCTCCTGCGACTGTTTTTTGAAAACATTTACACAAAAAACAAAACATAGGGGGCGTTACCATACACATCTGTGTGCGTATAGAATGTTTTTGTCTTCCGAAATCAATGGAAAACATTCCTCTCGCGGATGAAGGGGGGGGGGGGGGGTTGCTTCATTCATTTAAATCGCCGCACGGTGCGGATCTATCCAAGCGTCCCGTCCGATGGCACTTCGTCATAAATCGGACGGTTTTTTTAGGTTATTTGAACTAAGTGAAATAATAATACATTATTATAATAGTAATTATAGTTTGATTATGTATCAGTAATATTAATAATATATTTAACTGTTATGTATTCTCTTATTATATCTGCTATTTCTAATAGGATTACAGCCCTCATATTAAAAACTTTTAAAAGTAAACATCGTGAAGTAAATATGCATATTAGCATGTCTTTTTCTTGTTAGTTTTTATTATGATTAAAAACTATGAATCTAAAACCTACTTTATATATAATACAATGTTTTAATTGGACATGGTTTTCGGGTTTTTAGTTTGGTTTTACGTAAATAAAAAAAATAATAACCTACAAACACAAAAACGTTAAATGAATTAAAATGCGTGATTTTGCTTCTTCGGTAACTGAAATAGTTTTTCATTAATTTTATGCATATTAAGGAAATCGTGCTTATGGATATTTAATCATCGTGATAAACACATTCATTGACATTTATGTATTTTTTTGGTATTTCTTCGATACTCAGACTCAGTAGAAAAACACATAATTTAAAAGAAAGAAATATACTGTTAGGTTCATAAAAATAAGTAGAAATAATTACACATGCGGAGGTCCAAAAAAATTCACTTCATTTTTACTTTACGTAAATCAAAATATGCAAATACGTAAGGGGATCGACGCCATCTTTAATGTTGTTAGTATGATCATAGTTGATTTGTCGGAAGCGTCAACTGTAAAATCATCCTATTATTTAACCCAACCTAATACCCTTAGTTGAATCCGAGAAACTCCGGTTCCACTAGAAGATTTGTGGTTTGGGGGGCGGATCTAACAATTTTACAAGAATTAAAAAATAAAAACTGAAGCGCATTTTTTTGGACCTCCGCATGTGCAATTATTTTTTATTTATTTTTATGAACCCGACAGTATATTCCTTTTTTTTAATTATGTTTTTTTCTACTGAGTCAGAGTATCGAAAAAATACCGTTTCTGTGTTTGATTTTTGTGTAATGTTTCGGAAAAAAGTTCGCAGGAGACGCGGCTTTAGGACGCCATTTTATTGGCACGGAATTACCGGTCGCTCAGTCATCTTAGTATTTAACTGTATAACTACAGACTCTCAACAATATACATAAATCTTTGTTCCTAATAAATTGAGTTATAATAATTACCATTCCGACCCAGCCGATGATCATTCCACCAGTTTTAAGACTGAAACAGCAGCACTTATGCATCTTGATGATTTTATTAATTTACCGGAGTTCAGAAATAGCTAGAATAAAAGGGTACAATCAAGAAGTTAACAATAACACGTCAAATTCCTAAGAGCATTTGCTATTTATATCTAATCCTTGAATTGATGCTTGATAAGATACATTTAAAGAAATGCACGTGCGTTTTGTGCACTTACGTTCGCATAAACATCATAAAAAGTTTAAATACTTACATTTTCAATGAGATTCCGCCTTCCGGAGATTAATTGCTTGCAAAAGCCGATAAATTTGACAAATATTACGGATATTACTGAGAATTAAGTACTTATCACCTGGACCGAAGAGGACGCACCGATTAAACGTCTGCTCGCTGAACGAGAAAGTTCCAGTAGGAATGAGCTGGATTGGCGATAATGTACTCCGTGATTCTAACACAACGCCACAGGCTGGTAACCACTAAAAACTTCCGCTGCTTTTGTCGATTTCGTCATTGTCACTCGAGGTTTGAATTTCGAACACGCCGATGCACATTTGAGGCTAGAGTACCTACCGCGAAGACATAATAAAATTATTTTTATGAATTGCTTCTTGTTTATTACGTTTGAACAATGCTGGAGAAATACAAGAATTCCAAAAAAAAGTTTTTACGAATAATCAAACGTTTTGCGATAAGATACTCTTATCACATTATATACATTTGAAAACATGCACAAAAAGGTTATCTCCTCTATTGAACTTTTCCTCATTCGTCGTGTCTAAAGAGAACCATGGAGCAGATTTGCCATTAACTACAGGAAGGTTACAGATTAAAAACTTTTTTCCGAAAAGCATATCGATGAATTATAAATAAAAAAAGTTGGAAATAGTCAAGCTAGCTTAATTTTTTTAAATAATGTTTTCATTTGACACTATTGTTCGAAATTCGAATACTGATTTTTAATTTTCGAATTTATTACACATTTGTATAAATATCGGTTTTCGATAGTTCAATTAAAGAGGGATTTTTGTCCAGTTTTTATAATTTTCTAGTTATGTACAGCGTTCTTGAGGCAGTGATGGGTCTAATCTTTTTTCTGGGTAGCAATGTTAATTTTGCCCCCCTTCAAAAATTATATATGAACTTTAAATAGAGGTTTGCTTAATTTCACAGTCCATTTTGCCGCCCCCTGAAGTCCTACCAGGATTGCGTACGCCAATACGTGACTTAATGAAGTTTAGAAATTATCGTTAATACATATAAATACTATCAAGGCGAAAGCAGTCTACCGTGAGTCATCTAGTTTTAGATTTTTGGTCACTTAGCGGGGCTTTCATCAACATAATGATTTTTAGATCACTGCAAAAGCTTTGACGGGGGATCCCACTTGTGAAATGTTATCTCCTTCGCGGAAAAAGATATACGGGGATATTTAGTTGTGTCATCTGATCACAGATGTCGCAAATCATCTCGTAGTACAATGTGATGACTGATACAGAAACTAACAAAATATACGTGTTTTAATGTGGTTAGTTTGTTTATCTAAGTACATATTATTTATTTGATATAATAATCGAAAATGATTTCTAAGGGTAAAACGGCAACAGACGATGCAAAAAGGAAAACTTATTCATAGTAATATTGAACACCTTAATTTTTATGGTTTATTTTACTAATTTTTAATAATTGAAAATTTTAGATAATTTGAAGTATGATACCAATAAAAATGAGGTCCTGGATTCGAGTCCTAGCTGCTGCAGCTATTTTTTTTTTCTATGCCTTTTCGGTTTCATGTTTCATTTTGAGACTTGTTAATATTAGCTTCAATGATTAAAAATATATTACAATGAGGTTCATAAGTTTCAATAAGTTATTCCAAAAAAAAAAAAAAAATTTACTAATGTTCAAAATATAAACTGATCTTAGAATAATTAGAAAAATAAGCGTCTAGAATTTTTGGTCGGCAAAAATGATTTTTTTTTGTAATTTGTTAAAATATTACAAATTAGAGATTGGGACACAAGTTTATATTTGAAGTGAATTCTGTCAACGTATGATACGGTTTTACAATAACATTTCGTCACCTTCATATTAGTAAAATCCGTAAACTTACGGATTTTACGGAGACTTGTCCATTCTTTTACAAATTGAGATATGAACTATGAACGCCACCTTTCACTATTTAAAAAAAAAACACATTTCTACGAAAACCTCATATCCGTTTGATAAATCTTAACAAGTCAAAGAAATATCTAGTCTTTACAAATAAAAAAATAAATAAAATCTAATTCTAATAAACGATACGATTTTTTAACATAATTTTTTTCGAAAAAAAAAATTATGTTAGGGTGGGATAACTGAATTATTTTTGATTTATTTGATTCATAGCTTTTGCAAAGGACGCACGAGTGACTTTTGTCACGGCAACAGTTGCAAAACTATTTTAAAACCCATTGCAGTATATATAGAGGTGAGCGCACGACGCGACATGATATGGTTTTTGAAACAGTGACCAAACTATTACCGTAACAAAAGTCACCCGTGGGCGCCTGCCCCCAGATCTCCGAAACAGAAGACCAAAATTGTAATGGAACTTTGTTTTCTTTTATAAGAAATATAAGAAAAGCGTATCTCAAAATTTAAAAGTTCATAAAATTAAACAGTCTTTTATTCCTCCTGTGATGTTTCCAAAATGGATCAATGTAAATTACTAATTGAGTTGGTGATTTGCATAACGTCCCCCCTCATCACTAATGATCTATGAAAGGAAATACAATAAAACAAAACTTCACTCGACAATCGTTAAAATAGCATTCAATTGCACGACATAATATGTATTTTTATATTTCCTATGAAAAGGGCAACTTCGGAAAAGAGGGAATCATTTTAAAGCATTAAAAAGCAGTCACGGTTGTCAATCTCGTGGCTCAGACAAATTAATGTAATTTTTGACAAATGTCATGCGCTTTAATTTTTCTCCCTTCACACCCCACTTGTCACTCTAATTCTATTTGGGAGGAATACTATTTGGGGACAATTTCTTGCAATAATGTTGTAAGTAGATAACTATTTTATTAGGTTGGTACAGCTTGGAAGAATATTATAGACATTAAATCGGTCATTACTATGGCAACATCAAGGTTTTTGACATTTTGTATATAGAATTTTTTCAGTCACAGTTTTTTAATGCATTCATATTTCATATATTTTTTTTATTTTCTTTATTATTATTTTTTTATAATTTTTAAAGTATTACTACACCAATGAAGAGAACTGGTGCTTGAGTTTGGTGTAGGAGAAACATGATAACAATAAGAAAACATAATAAACAGGGCTGTATAAGTAATGAATATTAAAGTAGGTAGCATCAGTAGATAAGGGAAGGTTGCAATGATTGGACCACATAACTTTATACAGGTATAGCTCCTTGGGCTTGGTACATAGAATAAAAGTAATTGATTCATTACAACCACCGTCTATTCACATGACCGAATAAGTTACAGAATTTTAGAACTTAGCACACTACACGTCAAAAGTGAAAAAAAACAAATGTTTTTGTGATGCCTTATTTGGACCACTGGGTTGCTATGATCGGACCTAAACATTTTGGAAGCAGCGTTCAATCACAGCGCCTTAATTTCAATACATAGTAAGCTTTTCAAAAACAAATAATAAACATTAAACAATAATTAAAATAAGAAATCAAACATAGTGATAACAAACAGAAATAAAAGTCTTTTTTTAGTTTAATCACCGGGTAGTGAAAAGATACCTACATATTTAGGTATTTTACCTCTTTTAGCACAGTCACAAGAAACAAAACAAACATCAAAAAAAGAAACACAATAAACACCAAAAACCGGAACACTATAAATTTTAATAATAATACTCAATAAACACTAATTTGCTGACACCGAAAAATTTGATTATACTTTTTTATTTAAATTTTTTTTTGGTATAATTATTAGTTCCTGACGATTTACAGGTAGTGCAAAAATATTCAATCATTGAAGAAAATAATATTAATATAACCTAAATGAAAGATGAAACCGGACAAAAGGACAGAAACTAAAAAGATTTCAGGCGCATCTGGGACTCGAACCCAGGTCCTATGCCTATCCGGGGCAACGCTCAACCGACTTAGCTAATGAGTTCAATTTGTGTCATCTTCATCGATACCATATCTCAAATTCAAGATTTTTTAATATTATTTTCCATTTTTAATCTCTTTATAAAAGGCTAAAGAATTCAATTTTTAATTATTTTTATTGAGATTTAAAAATCTCATTGCAATATTTAATCATTGAAGAAAATAATATTAACGTAACCTAAATGAAAGATGAAACCGGACAAAATGACAGAAACTAAAAATATTTCAGTCGCATCTGGGTCGCAAAAATATTCTTTGGATTATTGCGTTCAGCTAGTTGAAAAGCTAGGTGTCTGGCGTCTGTTGGGATTTATGTCTAATAAACAGCTTTTCATGTCATTTATTTGTAAATAAATTCGATTTTTTTTTAAGAAATCAATTTTCGAGGAATGGACCGCCTTACTGGTTCCACTATTGAACCGGTCCAATGGTGGCAACGATTTTTTCGCGTTTTCAATATTTTGGATTTTTCTAGCATTGCCAGTCTTGTCGATGTTTGCCCCATAACCAATTTGGTCTAAATCAAAAATAAAAAGGATCTGTGGAGTACCGGAGGCGGCATTAAAACGAAGACTCAACGGCGGAAACCAAAAAGCGAAAGAGGAGCGGAAACTAATCGGATCAGCAGGTGATGTTCCTCCAGAGTTAGGAGAACAACTTTCTCAAAAAATACTAGACATTACGCGGGTAAACCGAGAAAATTATTCTACATATAATAAAGCAAATACTGATATTAATATATTAAAAAATTGGTTCGATAATAATCTACTCTCCCTTAACACTGGAAAAACAAAATTTATTCCTTTCTCTATCAATAAATTTAAATCAAAACCAGAAATAAAAATTATAATACACCAAAGTAACTGCAACAGAATCAATTGTAATCAAGCATGTTCAATACTTAGTCCAACTTCCAAAATTAAATACCTTGGTGTATATATAGACCAGCATTTTAAATAGAAAACACATATTTGTGAACTTGTTAAACGAATTAGAAAATGTATATATATATTTATAAGACTAAGAAATATTCTTAGACTAGAAAACCTAAAAAGAGTGTACTATGCAATTGTTCAGTCTATTTTACAATATGGAATTATTGGCTGGGGGAACATATGATAATATTTTAAGTCCACTTAAAATAATTCAAAGATTGATAATAAAGGTAATTTTAAAAAAACCATCATCATTTTCCACTGAAAAGCTTTTTACAATATTCAATGTACCTACAGTAGATAAAATTTATAAAAAATATGCAATTATTCAAATCTTTAAAGAAAAAACGTTAAATAAATTACAATTTAATATATCCGCAAGGTATCAACAAAACATTAAAATCCCGCCATTCAATACTAAGCATACGCAAAACACATACCTATATCTAGGAATAACTTTTTTTAACAATCTGCCATCTGATCTTAAAATTATAGAAAATATGAATGAATTTCAACATAGATTAAAAAATTACCTCAAACTACTCTAACAATTTAAAAAAAAAATATTTTTTTAAATTTTTATTATTATTAGATTTTTTTGTCTTTTATTATTATCTTCTCTTCTTTTCTTCTACTTTCTTTTCATTTTCTTTAATACTATTACTAGTGATAAATTACAAAATTTACACGACAAATTCATATTTTCCTGCTATTGTACAACAATATTTTAAGTTATGATTTGATTAATTAAGCGATAATCACTCACCAAACACAAGAACCTTGTTTCTTTATGGTGAGGAATAGCTATATTATATTTTTTGTTACACTATATGAATCATGTCTTATTTTTATATACTCTCTGTAAAAAAAATTATTATATTAAATAAAAAAAATAAAAAAAAAATATATATATATATATATATATCTTTTTAAATACAATAATATATTTATTTAATTTTTAAAATATGGTAAATTGTTACAATAATAGACACCAAATAGTATTATGGTGTTAGAGTGATTAGTTATAAGATATTAATTCATTTTTCGATTTCGGCCTTTTGAGTTTCGTCGTCGGCTCCCAAAGCCGAGGGATAAGTCACTAAATATTACATAAATAATATTGTCTTTTTCATGATCGTTTCGATTTTTGATAAGTAGGTACTCAATATTGAACGCTTTTTTTCCTCTTAGCACGTTGTTATTTAGTCATTGATAGCATTAACCAGTACATATCAAACATACATAATTGATTACTCTATAATATTTGTTTTTTCCCATTTCTTTATGTTCTTAATTATTACACTATACTTAAATTATCTGGTATACGTAAATGATTATTTTGTACTTTTTTCTCATCTCTTAATACTTAATTATAATATTATAATTTTTTCTCTATATATATTATCAATGTATTGTCAATACAATTTTTTTTCCTTCTACATTTGTAAAATGGCACTTAATATAAACTAAATTTGTCAATTTGACTGTCCTAAAACGGGATTTGTTCCTAATTGGTCAGTCAAAGTTTTTTTAAAAATATTTTTTAAAAATAATTTAATATTATTATCAATTTATTTAAAACAAAAATAAAATAAAAACCAATACATAGTGCAACACGGGAAGTGATTTACTGCGTATTTCAGTGTTGTTTAGAGTGGATACTCGTGTCCAACATTGATTATGTTTACAAATGATTTATGATTCATATTTTAGTACCTATTCTTATGTAGATTTTCGAGCGAGGATGATCGTGTCCAGCTTAGAATATATTTACAAATGATTTGTGAATAATATACGTAGATTTATGCATACGATTCGTATATGGCCTACTTGAAATAATTATAACCATGTACACTCAGATTTGAGGTTATGCTTCGCATTCAAGTATGACAGTTTTTTGTAAATAAACAATGACATCCACTGGAAAATATCATAACTAATTTTTTTAACGTTTTAAAAAAATTTCAATGTTGATCTGTGAATTATATATTTTTTATTTATTTTTATTTTTTTATTTATTTATTTAACGTGGAATTTAAATACATACATTTCAAAAATACAAAAAAATATCGTCATTTCATGCAATTATCTTCCTTGCAAAGCGTGAAATAAAAAAAAAAAGTTTAAACATAAAATTGTCTTAGAATATGATTTAGAATGATTTCCTTTCGAGAAGTACCACTAATTTCTGGATACCGTTTGGTGAATATAAACAATACGCAATTGAACCTGCTTGTGTGCTTTTCAAACTCACAATAATCTTCCTATGAGCCATCTTGGTGTTGTCATGTAAAACGTTTTCAACGATCGCAGGTCCCCCATTTTTTGTCTACCCATAATATGTCAGGTTGTACTAGAGAATTATTTTGAAAGTAGGGACCTACCCCTATACAGTATGTTTCAGTCAATCACTCAACACTGAAATATTTTTATAAAACATTGTCGATCTGACAAAATAAGCAGCATTCTGTTTGCCTTATCCGTGGCGATTGACGGCGAAGCAGAAGCATTGGGCATTGATGGTAATTGTACATCAATGGCATTGGGGTTGAAAATATATTGTTCTTCAACATACATTCGAAATGTAAGCAACATACTTACTTTCAAGTATCTCGTCAAAAAGCCGCCCTTTCTCTTTCTTTTGATTAACATTGTTAACATTGGTTACGAGCAGGGCTGTCATTGGCGAAAGGCAACACAGAAAAAAATTCCACTCTATCCATTGACATCATAATATTTAGCTCTATGAACTTTTTAAACTCCTCTCGTACCTACTTATCGATTCCAGGAACATATCGTGTTTTTATTAGTGTCGGCAGTGGCGGCTCGTGACTTTTGAGTGAGCTAGAGTGCTAACATTGAAAAATGCGATGTTATTGATGTTGTTGAAGGTGAAAATGATTTTTGTGATGATCAATTTTTTTGTATGGAGATTTAGATGGTAGGTGGTTCAATATCTACGTAAACTAAATTTGATTTATCTCCAAGATTCTTACATTTCTAAATGGCTCACACAAGGAACTTCAGTGAAAAATATTATTTCTTTTAAAAAAATCGTATAGATCAACAGACGCCGATAGTGAATATATAAGTTTTATTACATACATATGTAATAGTTATACGTTGAATTTATAAACTGTTAGTTAAAAGAGAATTAAAAACAATTGCATCAAAACACCCTGTTTGGTTGGTACTAATTGGTTCGGCGGCTTCTGACGTCACGCTGATGTTCGCGTCTGTGTAAATTAATTCCGAGTGAACAGCACACTAGTAGGCCTTGCAACGCGCCGTATATTCCGTGTGTTTTGACAAGCTTTGATAAACTCAAACATTAAATTAACTTTTTAACTATGAAAACGAACTTAAAAAAACTGGTATTTAGGTTAGAAGGTTAAAGAATTTATTTTAGTTTATTATTCTGTGATATCATAAGATATTCATATTATTATTCAAATTAATATTAAACCCGAATAGTAATGAAATAAGAGTAATTTTATGAAAGTGATCAAGCGGACAACAAATTGTATTAAAATCACAAGGAAATAAGTGCACATCAATGGGCCCATTCAAGGTTGTCGATATAATAATAATATCTCGCCATAAAGCGAATTTACGAGCGTAAATATTATATGGAATAATTCAGCATTTCGCTAATTTCGAAATCGTAAATTCGCATAATACGCACTTAAGATAAAAATAAAACTGAATTCATAAATTGATTGCGTGACTCCATTATTGCTATTTTAATGCAACCGTTTATTATATTATGCAGTGGTCAAACCAATGCATTTATAAGTACGTTCATTGTATCGTGGCAGGAGAGCATTACTGTTTTTAAATTTATTCTAAACTGTCATGCAGTTGATATTTAAAAAATAATTTCATTGTTTCTGTGTTTTTGGTGCTGATGGTACACTGTTTTGATACTTAATAAAGGGCATCATCACATTATCATTACTATAATGCAATGGTATATTTTTTTTAATTGATTAATTGTGTCATTAAAAATATCTGTTTCATTATTAGAGCAGTATGTATGTAGTGTGTAGTAACAGCTGAGCTGAAATTTTCCCTCAACACTGTTCAAATGCACAAATACCCTCTTCCCAACCAAATTCTCCATCAAATCTACGATCAGTTTAGGATATCGATTTTTGTGGATTAAAATTCTCCTCAGCAGAAAACTAGTTATGAAAAGTGTCAATAGGGTGAACTGAATGTCAAATGTCATTATTAATTTACAATATATTTTGCGCGATTCAATTATTGAATGACAAATATGTATATACGTTTTCTAATGTCAAAACATGTATATTGTATGTTTTAAATAAATCTGAAAAGAACCCAACTTATTTTTAGTAATTATAAGCTACGTTTTGTCTGGTTTTTCACTCATCGAGAAACGTCAAGTGTACGATTATTTTTATTATATTAATATTTGCCATTATATTAATATTTGCCATTATATTAATATTTGCCATTATATTAATATTTGCCATTATATTAATATTTGCCATTATATTAATATTTGAAATTATATTAATATTTGCCATTATATTAATATTTGCCATTATATTAATGTTTGCCATTATATTAATATTTGCCATTATATTAATATTTGCCATTATATTATTATAACTATTATTTTATTATAACTTAAAATTGAATATGATTAAAAAAGTTATTTATAGGTATTACTTATTAAGTACTAATTTCTTCTACATTCTTACTTTCCGAAATCCGAATCTTCTTCCATCTACCTTCTTTATATAAAGAAGAATGTCTTGGGCGGGCGGTGTGTGTTTGTTTTGTATACAATTTTACAGTTTTATTCTTAGCTTAATGAAACTTTGCACATATTATCTACAAAACAAGAGGAAGGTCACTGTCTACAAGATATTTTCAAAAACCACCCCCATTCCCCACCCTTAAAGCCAAATTTTGCTACTTCTTGATGAAATTTTGCACACCTGACGTTCAAAATAAGAGGAAAATTACTGGGTAGGGATAAGAGGTAGGTGTAGGGGTAGGATTAGGGATTATAAACATTTACTCCAAACTATTAATAACCCAGGGCAACGCCGGGTACTTCAGGTAGTATAATGTATTTTGGATTCTCAAAATGTAGTGAAACCGAGACAAGATATCTATATATATTCATGCAAACATATAGTTAATTATTATTTTATTTTCAATGCACTTTAGCCTTTATCACAGAGGGTTAAAAAAATAATATAAAAACTACTTTATCAAGTTTCCCAATGTTTGTACTAACCTGCTTATTTATTGTTTCTTCGGCTATTTTATTTTAGTTATATGCATGTATTTCATTAATAATAATAATATTTGGATGATTTGTGTAGCGCCGTTTTTGGGAAAAATCACTTCAAGGGCACTACAATACATCGTAATATTTTTGCTAGATATTTTAATGTTTATGCGTGACAGCTGTATCGCCTTCCGAAGACAATTCTGACAATGTCTTTGCGTTCACAAGATAAAACAGCTGTCACACACAAATAATTTATTTGACCTGAAATTACAATTTTTGAATTCCGTAAAATTCTTCCAAACTTCTTCGTCAATAATATAATAATATCGGTACCTACTGGCAGAAGATGTTAGGTTTTATGGTTTTTTGCTAACACATAGAAAAATAAATTTCAAGTGTACGTAAATTTAATATTAACGTAAAAAACACATTTTTCTTTAGTTAAGTAATATATTTTAAATTTAATTCATATTTTAACTGCTGCCAAGCATTTTTGAACGGACTTATTTCATAAACGACAATTAAATGTAGGGGTGAGTTGATTTCGTTGACCATTGTTGGGGGGTTGGAGCGAGGGGTGTGCTCCATGTTTTGCAATTATTCCTAGAGTTCATTAAGTAACACCTCACTAAAAGGGCAATCGCAGAAATACGACGATTATCACAAAGTCAAAATATTGTGCTGACCATTTTGATTCGGTAGTATTAAATATTGCATCAAATGTTTGCTTGGAGGAGATGAGAATTAATGGTCAGTGAGTATAACCACTTGTTCCATTAATGTCTTCATACAGGGTGAGTGAATTTTACAAGTGCGTCAGTTCATAACAGATGTGAGGCAAGTTGTATAAGTGAAATGGAATAGGCTAAGACACGCTTCCCATATAAATAATTATTGTCAGAGGTGGTACGAGCCATCGACATATGCAGTTATTGTTGTAGATCTTATTTCATTAAAACACATAATAAGCTCATTTTGTTTCCGTTTTCATTTTGTCTTAAATTATCGAGAATTGTAACCAATATCAGGTATCACGTGAAATAACAACAGTCGCAGTCACTGGATTTTGTCGCAGTCACTGGATTTAGATATAAAATTATGTATCTACCTGCGTAGTAGGCAGTGGCGTTCAGTTGATAAAGGCTGACAAACTGTTTATAAAAATAATTTTATGTACAAATAGTTAAGGAACTTGTACGCTCATTTATTCAGTTGGGCACAGCAATCAGTGGGAGTTGATTATATAATTGCCATTCTCAAATATTCATTGCACAATTCTTACCCGAACTTGAAAAACTACACACAGCCTAGCTTTGATCATAATATAGCAATGAGCGCCACTGGTGACAGGTACTTATTACTTAATAATGTGATCATCATAATCATTGTAATAAGGAACTCCAGTTCATTTTTTTTATTTTATCTTACAAATACCTTTTTTTAAAATTGAAAATATTGTTTTCATAGTTAAATTAATTCTAAAAGTTAGAATTTTATAAACCCTACAAAACGGGCGGAATCCGAGCGGTAGAAGACCGTGGGGTGCGTGGCGTCACACAAGCCTCATACGAAAGAACTTACACAGAAGGAATTTACGTGCGAACCTTCGTGTCATGTCAGTAAAAGTGATACCAACCAAACAGGGCGTTTTGATGAGATGGTGTTTTATTCATCTTTAAATAAGGAATTATAAATTTTATGCATAATTATTATATATGATAAAACTTATATCTTCACAATCGGCGTTTGTTGATCTATAATCTATATGTTTTTAAGTTACAATATTTTTCACTGGAGTTCCTTATTATGTAAAAATTGAAGCCTGCCTGTTATTTTAATCGAAATTTAATTTTTAAAAAAACAATGTGATGAAAGGTTTTTGATCGTCGGCGTCATCCCTTAAAAACAAAATAAAAAGATACCCAGATTATAAGATAGTGCTTTCCTAGATGGGGTCTACCAATGATAGGTATCATTTTGAACCGAGTGTCATATTGGATTACAAATAATTATTTAATGGAATTATGCAAATTCGGTGCGGTGGTCACTTATAACGTGCATACCATTAATTCGGGACCCCTGTATATATTATGATTACTTTTTGATAACAGTCCAATGAAAAAATAAATGTTTACAAAAATAAGGGAGCACTTTCATGACCCATGCGGAAATGGTCCAATGATTGGATTAATAAAGGTACCTACCTAAATGAAAACATGGTCAATAGTAATTCAATTATTAGATATTCAAAAATATGTTTTGTTTTCCTTCTTCTGAGTGCTCTCATTCTTTGTTCAGAGGTATGTAGGTAGTTATCGAGCCATCTTCTTCTTCTGGTGTTCTCTCCTATCGGAGACTATCATCAGGGATTTTTTTTATCAACACGAACACTCCCTGTTGAGATGGATATATTAAAATAAATAATTGTAATTAACTATTCCGGTTCTTTAAGGATAAGGCATTTTTCTTTTCCTAAAGACTTGGGTTCAACTAAGAATCTATAAGCTATTTCATAGATTCATGGTTTGGGTTTTAAAGAAAAAATAAAAAGATTATTTGGTGTCTCCCCCAAATGAAATAGTTTATTTTCTTTCTTAGGTTGTCAGCGCTATCGGCAAAGGTCACATAAAATAACTTATAATTTTAAATTCACTATTTGGTGTCTCCCCCAACTGAAATAGCCGTTCCTTATTGTAATTAAGTTCCATCAAAATGTTTTATTTAAAATAAAATTCGTATTAAGAATGCTATACGATTGTAAAAGATTACCAATACTTTTTTTCTTAATTGTGGTTCCGGTTTTCTCGGATGAAAGCTCTGCTGTCAATCAATGAATGATATTCTTTAAAAATATCGATATTTCCGTAGTTTTAACACAAGAAAAACTCAATATTGTAGTAAGTATTTTCTTCAAACATTATTAGTGAGTCATTTGTCGCATAATAATCCCATTAAATAAACGGAATTAACGAAAATGTGATATTTGTAAAAGACGAATGTCAGAATCCAGAAATGTCAGATACGAGTGTTTTAATTTCTAAAAATTATAATAAATTACATGTGTAAAGTAAGAAATAATAAACTACACGTGTTAAGTATGTGCGATGCACCTATAATTTTTTATAATATTGCCATAATTAAACCACAAACTCATTTTAAAATGTAATACCATTGACATGTAATCGGAAATGTCTTTAACCTTAAGGATCCTTAAAAAAGAACTGGAATCAGGCCCGGTTCCTAATGTAAATTATCTCCCAAGCGGGAGATGTGCAGACACTGCAGAGTGCCGATTGTAAATTCATTTATTGCACAAACAAGTGGCTAATCATTGCGTGTTGTGTCCGACCCCAAACCTCAATCGAATGTAATTATTTGTATGCGGAATGCGGATTATTTGGCGACAGATGCCATTGATTGTTAGATGATTCGATTCATTCTACATAAAGCGTGATTTGCCAATAACGGGTAGTGCTATATTGGTGGGTACCTATCTCTGTAATAATTAAATGTTAACCGATTTTCTGAAAAAGCTTCAATATTTCGATGCTCATCATATCTGGTAATCTTAAAATCAGTATATAATGTACTCGTAGAAATTGTAGTGGGAGTCACGATCCTCGGCAACGAGATAAAGACTTAAGTAGGATATTAAATAATGTAGAAAAAAGCAACAAATCGACAAAAACACGCATAAAAATGCAAGCACAATAAGGAACTCCAGTAATAAAAAATAAAATCAATAATGGCGTTCTAGATTATCAGCATTATTTTTTTCTAATGTTAGTATTGATAGTAAAAATAATTCAAAGCCCGCCAAAATATTCCAAATCTATGGCCGGTCGGTTTTGAGGTTAGAATGACGAATGTCATAACAAGGATGAGCTTTACCGTACATACTTCTGTATTATTTTTATAGTAAACCATAACTAAAGATAAGTAATAAAATAATGTACCCTTTTAGAAACTTTAACTGAAAGAATAATAATAGTATTTAACATTAACATTAACATTATAATAATATGCATTGATGTTATTGTTTCTTTCATTAATAATAGTTTTCAAAACCAAATCGACAAATAAAAAATTCCATACAAATCCAAAACCAGAAAACGCGCTGCCGAGTCCCGTGAGGTCAGATATCCCGAATGTAATGGTACCAATATAACAGGGTTTTTTGATGAGATGATTTTTATTAACATTTAAATAACTATTCATAAAATCTAAGTATAATTATATATATTAAAACACGTATATTCTGAATTGACGTTTTCTTATATAGGCATATGATTTTTTTAAGCTCTAATATTTTTCACTAGCGTTATTTATTGATAGTAAAAAAATGATGATCGATAGCTAATGTGACGTCATCTGATTCAAAATCGTTTGGAGCTCTTAGGACTCAAATCGGGCCTGTTTCCAAGCAAAAAAAATCAATGCAAATTTATTCTACTGCGAAAACTCCGTTAAAAAATGGTATTTAATTTAGATGATAATAGTGTAACAAAATACCACAAAAGTTCACTCGAGTTCCATCGTTACAAATATAATGCTACACAAAAGTATGCATCTTAAAAGGTTTTTGAGTGATTCAATTTTAAAAATATATTTCAGTGTGTGTACATTAAATATATTTCAGTGTGTGTACATTAAATATATTTCAGTGTGTGTACATTAAATACATTTCAGTGTGTGTACATTAAATTCATTTCAGTGTGTGTACATTAAATACATTTCAGTATGTGTACATTAAATACATTTCAGTGTGTGTACATTAAATACGAAGAAAAAAACACAAGAAGTTCGTTAGTAAATTTATATATTTTTTTGTACAATTTTGAAAGTAGGAGTGTTGAATTATTGGTAAAATATTGAACACATGTTCAATACGGAAATACAATCATTGTTATTAATAAAATCAATAAAGTCATCACAATCGAATTAACATTAGCAAAGGGGTAGTCTACGCTATGTGCATCATCTATCATTTTTCATACTATAATAAGGATTCCAATTGAAAATTACACTTGATCGATGAGTTAGCAATTCGATTATTGAACCACGAGGTTCATTTTGAACAGTCAAATAGCGTTTTCTGCTACGAAAGTCACTCCGAAAATTTATAATTTAATATTTATATTCTTTCAATATAATTATTGAAAGTAAAATTGTTTTAGCTGAATTGTTATTATTAATTTGGTTTTTATAACGTTGCAACTTATATTATTGAACAATATAATTTCGGATGTGATGTGATGTACGTAACATTCTAAAATTTAAAAAAAAAACATACTCCTTATTTTTAGTATGTATAAAGAATTTATGTCGCCGTCATACATAGTTGGAAGAGTAATGGTCAGCAGAGTAGCATTCTAAGCAGTTGATCGGGGTCCTATTCTCGGCGGTAGCAAAAAAAAAACAAATAAATGTATATATAGCATGTTTATTTTTATTTTGTTTTAATTAATATTTTGAAAAATATTTGCTGTGAATAAACCATTTTTTTCCTAGAAGCGGACAACTTTGACTTAAACTAATAGTTTTTTTTTTTTT
>JAHDVE020009465.1:0-48686 GCA_022606495.2 Halesus radiatus
AAAAATGTTTAGATACTAAATAAAGATAACACAAATAAATAACAAAAATATTGAATCACACATTAAGGAAATTTGGAATGAAATTGTTACTTACAACATTTTAACAAATGTGTTTATTGTGGGATTTATCTATTCGTAGACCGGTCATGGCGGCCGCAATAAGAAAACAAATTCTATTTTGTGAGATATTTCATAAAATTGAAGAGGCAATGGTAAAGTTACTTCATTAACCTTTATTTTAATATATACTTTTATACGGAAATCAACGCCTACCTAGTTTTCATACTGTGGGTTTACATCACAACAGCCTTCACAAGAAAAATAATCGTTCAAAGAAATGAGTACAATAAGAGCATAAATAAAGGAATAAGCAAAATAAAACCAATCTAAAACTCTTTTTTAACTAACGTCGGAGAGGGATTATTTATTAATTCGAAATATTGATAACATTTTTACGCGATACGATAAACATAGTATTTTTGAATAGAAAACGTGCATTTTAAAACTTTTCACTGTTATGGTAACTTCATTATGTTCGTAGGTTGAAGTGAAAAAAATTAAACAATTAACTTTGGTAGTTACGACTGTATAATGTATTGATATAAGAAAACTCTTCGGTCACCTCTGCGCTATTTTGATTTAGTTTTTTATAAAAATGTATTTGGTGGTGTCATTTAATGAAATATTCAATTCAGAAGCACAACATTTCTAAGGAATCTCTAAAACTTGATATCCGCTTAATTTGATTTAAGGAAATTACTTGTTTTAAAAAATAATAAACTTGATTTTCTAATTTTCTTTTTGAAAGTGTGTGATTTTTTTTTTAGTTTAATTGATTATTACATATCATATCTATGAACATTTATTATTAGTGCTGACGTATAATCTTACTAGGTGTGAAACGTCTGTGTTGTTACAACAGTGCCAGTCCAGCCAGAATTATATACGTGTTATTAAAATGACAAATAGATTACAATTTCGTAATTAAAAAAAAAAAAACAAATCAAAACATAAAAGATTGATAAGATTATTGAAGGCGTTGAATTTTAGTTAAGCAAAAATATGATATATGAGAATATAATGATAGTAAGACAAATAAATGAAATTTAAGAACACTCATCTATACATATATACTCGTACATACCGCACATATATACATTACGAGAAGTTTTCTCTTCGTTTTTACTCTTTTCCCTCCGCTTTTTTCTATTTATATTTTTCACATTTTTTCTATTCAATGTTAGTGTGTTATCTTTTACCGTTTTTTTTATAAATTGACATTGTTTATCAACCTACAAAAACTGTAACAATTGTTAAGTAACAAACAAAAAAATTGTACAACGTTCCACGGCATGATTAGTTTCTTAGAACAAGCACTGCCTAGTTAGAAACTAATGCTGACTGCGCCATGATGTATTCACACGTGTATTGCAACTCACTCTCAACGCATATACAATTTACCAATGCGCGTATTATTGACTTAATTCTGTATAATTATATTTTTGTATGAAATTTATTAAATAAAAACATAAATTCATATAAATATATGAACATTATGAAATACTCGTGATAGACAGGTTTATTGGAGGTGATCAATGATCTCACTTTTAAATTAACTTTTGATTTACATATTTTAATATAACTAGGTAACATATTCACATTTTTTGAAAAATTGATTTTAATGATATTTTATAATATCATTATTATTAAGTTCCCCAAATATTTTTAGTTTTTATTGTTGTGGCAGCTATTTCGGGGTTCAAGACAATTTACAAACTGCGGTTAATCCACATTATGATCACTTATTTATATGATTTTATTTACTCCCAATCAATTCTAATTTGGACGGGTTATTTAAAAACAATGATTTATTATCGGTATAACCGATTTTGTTCGAAAATAATTAAAATTCTCTATTATGTGAGGTTTTTTGCATTTATAGTGTGTTTCCCAGTATTTAATTGCAATTTTTTTCTTAATTGATTATATTGTTTTGATAATGTGAACTTACTTAGAAGTGGTGAATAATTAATTTTCTTTAATTTATTAATGTTTCATTAGGATCATTCGTTCGTTTATTTATTTCTAATTGTTCAAGTAAATTTAATCTAGACTCTTTCTTTGTATGTGCAAGGGTTTAGGCTCGTTGTTGTCAAAAAAATAAATGGAGTTCTACAATTTAAACACAATAACAATTAATAACATATTCACAGTTAATAATCAACAGGTGCCAATATTAAACTATTTTCCATACATATTTATTCAGTTTTTATAAATTTTTTGTTTTGTGTTTAATTCGTAGAACTTCATTTAATTTATTTTTTTAAATTTAATGTAAAATTTAATAATGTTATTATTCAGTTCTGCAAGTATCTATCTATAAGTAAGTTATTTATATCTGTTATGATGAAGTGATTGCTACAAAATCGATTGGTTTTAAAACAAAACCATTTTTACTTAAATCTATATATATATAAAAATCAATGAAAGTTTGTTTGTTTGTCCTCGATATTCTCGAAAATCACTAGACCTGTTTCTCTGAAAATAGCACAGTTCATTTTTATTAGTGCCGGGAAGGTTTAGAAAGTCGTTTGAATGAAATCCGATATGTAAAACTGATGCTATAATGTTTTAAAGTTTTATTTAGGTTAACCCATAAATATAACACTCTGGTTAGCCACAGATTGCATATTCAAAAGAACGAGGTTTTTTTGGGTTCAATATTTTCAAAATGGAAAACACGAGTAAGAACTTTATTATTTAGATATATTTTGAAAAAAATAAACGTTTGGAATGAAATAAAATATTCAAATGAATGTTTCTTTATTTGAAGATAGTTACTTTCGCTGTCAAATCAATTATTGTACCGAGCAATGCCAATGCAATCAACTAGTTAATTATTATATTTATAGTTAAACCTTTATAGATAGTAGATCATTAATTTCTACCTTCCAATTAAATAATTCAAAAGCTTTGCCTATGTATTTTGTTTCCCTTTTATCTTTAAATATATCTCCTATTACTATTACAAGTAGCTTACTTGTTGTCTGGAACGTTTGTAATATAATTTTACATAAATAATTTGAACCCGTACCAAAGGTTTAGATCCCCTTTTTAGGGTCGCCCAAACGAAAGGGTTGCCATGTGCTTAGTTAACTTAATGTGATCTAATTTAATTTCAATTGTTCTAAGAAGACAAGAAATGTGAGTCAAATACCTTCTATGCCACACTAGAACATGTGAGCTCTTACGTATATTTTATCAGATGAAATAATGGGTGAATTTCCTTGTAGATTTAAATTCTGGGTACGCTTAAGTCTTGTCAAACGTTTAATGTTTTGAACTGTGTGGTTTGTAAGGACGGTTAAATACTGATGTGACTCATGAATTATCTTGAAAATTAGTCCAATTATTTAATAGTAAAAATAAATATATAATTCACAGTACTGTTAAAACTTAATGGAAAATATGACGAATTTGGTTGAAATACTAGAAAGAATAGTTTTGTGCTAATAAATTCGTACTAATAGAATTAATACACTATCATTTAATTACTATAATTGTTAAAATTTACGATTCTTTCCAAAGTCGTTAGTGTTTTTTTTTTCTATAGGAAGTTTAGGAATCAGAGTGTTTGTAAAATTATGGGTTGATGAATTTCTGGGCATTTTCATCCAAGTGTACATGTTTTTTTAAAATTATTCATGGTAACGGAATAAATATATCATGCCCACGTTCGTAACTCAATAATGAAATGAGGAATCTGCTTGCTACGTAAATGAGTTAATCTGTTCTTAATTTTAAAATTATGGTAATATTATTTATTCAAGGAAATTAATAGTGTTTTTTTTAATATACACAGTAGATTCCTTATTTTATTAGTGAAAATGAGAGCAACATTTCAGCAAAACATTGTTTAAAACAATATTTGTATCATGAACTCGAGCATAATAATTTTTCGCTTCGTTGTCATGAAACTAGGCTGAATTTTTTTTTTACATGAATACCGCACAAGAGTCTCAACTGCTCCCAACCGTCTGGAGCCAGTGAGACTATGGCATCCCCAATTGGGAAATGTTGTTAGGCTGAAGGTATTGGGAAGGGGAAGGAGAAGGGAAAAAAAGGTGGGGAAATACCTGGCTATTCAGATCTGGTCATCAAACACGGCTAAAAGCCATTTCAAGCAACGTTTCAAGTCTGAATGGTGGTCTTCCACCAGGACGATATCTTCCACTCTGGAACGTGCGCAAATATAGTATATATTATTTTTAATGAATTAATTGTGAAACAGAACAAATTAATTAAATAAAATTGACTTGAGCACGCCGGGATTTGAACCCGCGACCTTCGTATTCGTAGTCGAGAGCCTTACCTTTCGATCATGGAGGCCGTCAATTTAAATTAATGAGACACTTCTATCGCTTGAGAGCTCCTTTAGTAGCTTTAGACTATATTTTTTACAAAAATACTTAATATAATTTATTTAAAATATAACAAATTTAATCTTACACACTCAAAATTAATTACAAAATCAGACTCTGTTTAATTGAATGAAGAAGTGGAACATGTTAAAAATTCACTACTTTTCGATATAAATAATTTATTTAAAAAAATGCAGGTTCGACAGTTGTATTTAACTTACTTAATAAAGTAAATAAATATTTTCCGTTAAAAATATATAACTTTTCAATATTCTATAAGACGTAACATTTCAAAAATCAATCTAAATTGTGGGATATACAAAAAATCAATGTACAAACTTTTGCGAAAATACTCTCATATGAGTTTAGTGCATCCATATTTAATGTAACGGATTAATCAAAAAAGCGTGTTTTAGGATACTCGTATATGATTAATGAAGCTACTTACCAACGGTTAATAGGAGTTGATTTATTTGCATAACGGTTATAAAAGCTCATGATTAAATTTGCATAAGATAAATAAGAATATGAATTTAACATGGAATAAAGAGGGATTCTGATCAAGCCGAATATTATACTGAATAAGAAAATGATACTATATATTCGATTATATATAAACCGGCGACTACATAGGAATTATAGATGTCACTAGCATCGCCCTACTTGAGATGTTTGAAATAGTAATTACTAGTAGCCAGTTCAGCAGGTAAGCTACAGAACCAAATTGCGGTCAATTGGTTATGACTATTAAAACCTTGATTTGACAATTGAGGAAAATGTGAGTAAGAATCATACAGATTGTTCAAGAATATTTTTCGGTACGGAATAAAAACTATTGGTCTTCAAATATAGCTGATAAATTTCAAGTGACGGCTGTCTGAGAATTATACTTTTTTTTTTGATAGACGGTAACCATTAACGAAATATTCACTATAAAAAACACATAAATTTGTTGTAGACCACTTTATTTTATTAAAACTCTACCGGTTATAATATTCTCCTGATGAAGGAAGGGTGCTTCCGAAACTGGTAGTTTTAATAAAATAAAAGTGGTCTACAACAAATTTATGTGTTTTTTATTGTAAATTATGGCGAGCCACAAAGTTAATGCTTTTTACAAATATGAAATATTTACTCACTGTGTCTAGAATCGTTCTATGAAGTGAAAAAAATATCAAAGAACATTCAAAACTATGTAGACTTTTATTTATTACTTGAATTGTTGGAATCGATATATCTCCAATCTTTATTTAGATTTCTTCAAATTTTCTCATGATGTTAACTTTGCATCTCCCTGTTTAACCCTTCCTTCCCTATGGTGGGTATCTTCTACACGGCTTCTAATAACCATCAATATCTCAATAAGTATAATAAATACTTAATACATTTGTTTAGCTTCTAATAACCATCAATATCTCAATAAGTATAATAAATACAATGTTAAGATTTGAGGTATTCCTCAATAATATATTTACGAATTGATTTAAAAAGAAATATTCATAATAATCAGAATTTATCGTGTACATCGGAGGTATTTTGTGAACAACTTTGAATATCTCAACCTTGTGTCTCGACGATACGTGAAGAGTGTGCGGGAACCGCGACACTATATTCACATCGCACTCTTGCATACTTCACTGTCGAAGCGCAAGGAGCTCAATGTTCACAGTCGGCAGTAGACATGGTATATCTATGGCAGTAGCTCTTGGGCTTGCAACCAGAGTGGAATAAGTCGGGCATAAACCCGTTCCATGACCGTTGCCAGATGGTTTCTTAATGTTTTCAAATAAACCTCAATTATTATAATTTTTTACTTCAATTAAAATTAATTAAGGGGATTAGTTATGAATGTTCTTATTTTTCCGATTTAGAATCGCAAATTTTTGCTCGTGTACTGAGGACCCAACACCGAAACGCGTGTTTTTATTTTAGAACCATAAAGGAAAGGTTAAACATATTGTACAAATAGTGAAATATATTGATGTACTGCGTTTGGCAATCGTGGGTTCAAACCGAAAGCACTCTGCGATACAGAGTTTTCTAATTAGAGCCTATTTGCGTGGCTTGTACAATGTACACTCCAAATGAGTAACCTTTGAGACCTGAAAGTTAAAATCACTTCTGTCTAGACTCACATTGCTTTATGCTTGTTGTCAAACTAGTTTTATTTGAGTTATTATTAGTTTCGCATCTATCAAGGTGGGCTTTCAAATAATACAAGAACCATGACACCAGCGAAAAAGAGTATTCATTTTCTGTCACGAAAAATTGGTTCCAGAATTTGCTTTTATGTATATTTACGACTGTCTAATACGAAAGTAGGTATTTTTTGCTATATATTTTCTTTTCTTTTCTTCTCTGTGTATTTCATATTATTCCCTATATTACATTTCCCGTCATTTTTTATTTTATATTTTCTCTAGTAAGCGATGCCTAAACCAAAAACTACGCGTCTTGTGAACATTTTTAGCCGGATCATGAACGCTTTTTTTATATTTCGTAAATGAGACCTGGGGCGCTATTCCCGTTCTTTTAAGGAAGATTCCTTAACTTTTTCCTTAGGGTTAAACCCTTCTTACTTAACTGCGGTTCCGATTCTCTCGGATGATAGCTGTCAGTTGAATTCAGCGAGTGAGATTCATAAAAATGACAATATTTGCGATGTTTTAACAAGAGAAAAACTCAATATTTACGATATTTTAATAGGAGGAAAACTCAATATTAAGTATTTTACCAATTACGTTATTATTTTCTTTAAAAATGATTAGCTAGTAAACATTATTAAACATTATATAGATGTTGACATCTTTGACAATTCACGTCAAGCGCAAATTCAAATGTCACTTTTAGAACTAGAGATAAAAAAGGTTATTACTATCTAGTGAAGTAGGTACCTTTTAATAAAACGTAATTAAAAATAAAATAAAAATGAATTATAATATAATTGTTTTTAAAAGTTTTAGTTCAAAATCTTATGTCACTTGAAGATATTTCATAAATTTGTGTTTTGAAATAATCTCTTGACAATCTATTTAGGATCTTTTTACTATGTCTCACCGGAATTCCGCAGTTAATCAAGAAGTCTTTAACCTTAAGGAAAAACGTAAGGAATCTTCCTTAAAAAGAACGGGAATAGCGCCCCAGGTTAATACTCAGTAAATATTCCAAAATCGTTGGTTATTGAACGTGTTGTTCAATAATTCATATGTGGTTATAAATACATATGTTTTATTTGTTTAAAATAATCTACTCTGTAGACGCGTTCGATACACCCTTATTGATCTATACACAAATAGACCTATTTTCATATGAAGCGGTAACTTGGTGATGCGACATTTCAATTTAAAAAATAAAACAATAACTTAGTTTACATCACTTTTATTTTATACTTTTACCGACCGGGTTTCGCTACTAATGTAGCTTCTACAGGGCAGTATACAATAGTATACAGTATACAAGTTATATACTGCCTTGAAGAAGCTACGGTAGTAGCGAAACCCGGTCGGCAAAAGTATAGAATAAAAGGGATGTAAAGTTATTGTTTTATTTTTTAAACAAATATATCTATTATTGATTCTATTTTAATTTATTTATTTATTAATGATTATTTTTTTAATTCTTAAATTATTGTGTTCTAATTTTTAATGTTAATAATTTAATGTTAATAATGTTAATAATTTTTATGATGAAAGCATTGCTGTCGAAACATGTTTAGATATCTATGTATTTTTATAAAGTTAATTTTTAATTAATTAATTAATAACACCACAAAGTTACCAATCGTTTGAAGAAATTACAATATTTATATTTTATATTCCGTTTGTAAACTCGCAACAAAAAAATTCATCTCGATATTTAAATGAGTTAAGTGCTAACAGCGTTTTTTTCTGAAATATTTGAATTAGTGCCATATATGAGCGAGTATCACATTCCGATCGACCTTTAAAAAATTTTAAAGTTCCAATCAAACTCAAAGTCGGGTCATCCATTATATCCGTAAAAAAATAGTTAATCGTTTATCCTATGTAAGGTTCTAGTTTCTTTTCAAAAATGTAATTTTTTATAAAATAATAAATATACAAGTGAATTAACAACATCTTCAAAAAATATGAACATTTTAAAAAACCCATTAAAAATGAAAATTCGTGATTTTTATTTCTGCAAAACTCTTACTTTAACCAATCTTCCATACTCCTTAGGGACGGCCCGACCCCCGGGTGCGAACCCCTATTAATTTCCACAATTTTCTTTCTGTAAACTTTCGTGATTCAAATTCCTGTTTAAAGGGCAGTTTGTCATAGGCCGGGAACAATGGGCCGGGCGAGGAATGGCCCAAGTTGGGCTGCCCTAACCCGGTCAGACCTGCCCTCGCGGCGCCCTCTATTACAAACAGGCCTTCCCGGCCTTGGAGACCGTTTAATTTGAGGGAAAAATAACTATTCTTCTTAACCCTTTATGTGTAGGTCCTATTTTCAGTTTTAACCATAAACTACAAACTACACATATCAAAAATACACCCGAAAAAATAGGAGCTGAAATCATTGGAATAAATTTCCTACAACAGCTATAACAAGTTGCCTCAGGAATTGAGAGAAGTGTGCACTTCGGACAAATCTCGAAATAATTTTTTGAAATCTTATTATTTTTAAATGGTATTTGGAAAACCATTTATTATAGGTACCAACTCTGTTCTGATAGCCGTCCTGCTAAGCTTTGTGGATTCTGCTGTACTTTTCTCTCTTATAAAACATTGTTTTGTTTTTCTATTGTATCTGAATAATTCAAGTCTTTATATTTATTTATGTTATTTTATTTTTGAATATACTCGCATATATATTTTGAATTATATTTTCATATACATAATTGCCTTGGAAACCCTGTAAAACATAATGTTATTCAGCGATACTGCAATTATGTAGCAAAGTAATGAGTTGAATTGATAACCCATGGTAGTGCAACATCGTTGTATGTGTTACTTGACATTTAAAAAAATAAATAAATTCAAGTAATTATTTAGCTTTACAGCTGATATGACTTAATGTTTTTGTGTTTAATTCGTCGAACTCCATTTATTTTTTTAAAAATTTTAATGTAGTCATATTAAATAATGTTATAATTAAGTTCTGCAAGAATTAAAAAAAAATCAACTTTAAGATAATAAATATCTTCAGAATAATAAAATCTTAATTTTTAAACCACATCTTATCCATACAGAGTTATAGATACTATCAGTATCGCCCTGAAGTAGACCAGAATTCTGAATTGAAACATTGTATTCGGGTATCTTCATATTTGAGAAACATATAAAAATGTTAACGCAATATGTACACTCCGCTTCTCTACACAAGAATTGTTTAAAAGAAAAGTGTAGAATTGTAAATTGAAATAAATGTATTCAATTTCAACAATTTTTTTTTTTTTAAATCAAGTAATTTATAAATATTTTAATAAAAGTGGTATATACAAAGCATATTTTTAATTATTTAATTAATAATGATGCAACAAAGTTACAAATAGTTTAAAGAAATTATAAAAAAAACTTTACTTATAACGTCTTTAGCTGTACAAGTATTTGGTGATCATAGCCAGGTACTCTTAACCATCCTCTCCCCAAACTTCTTCCGTTCAGTCACAAAACTTACCCAAATGTGGATACCATAGACCCACTGACAGTTGGGATCAGTTGGTACTGTTGTGCAGCACTGACATAAAAATTATAATTTTGATTTTTATGTTGTTTCCATATTCGACATACGAGTAATAACAGAGTGCGCTATGCATTACGAATTTTGATCCGTTTATATTCTCAATATTATGATTGTTAACTTGGGGCGGGTTATTTCGGGGAATTTCAACATTTCTTAAAAGATTTCAAAATTAATAAATAAGTTCTGTTATTATTGCATTATGGACCAGTTGTTTCACAGTGCTTTAATAATAACAGAACTCGAATAGAGCGCAGATCTCTAAAATTATCTTTGACATTTTTATGAATCCTTAAAGTAAAGTTTCTCGAAACAATCCGCACAAAGTTGATAAAGCTTTGAAATGCTATTTTTGGATCATCCTTCATCGTTAAAGAATTCAAGATTGTCAGAAACATTCCGATCTTTACGTACTCTTTCTTTTCCGTTATAAAAAAATCATGACGCTGATGGTGCCAAGCAAATCAATACATCCTGGTTAGGCAGGATCAAGGCTGTCCAAAATTTATATGATACTTGATTTTTTTCTTTTGGTCAATCTCAACCCAATCCCACCCCTAACCTACCATATTATATTTTTTTATTTATATACACACATATATATATATATGTATATATTTTATTTAAGAAGAAAATACAGATACAGACAGTAATATCAAAACAATATACAATATCTGGAGAACTCGCCTGCATTCTAGCTATTTCTCGATGGTTATATGATACAAAAATAATATTTAGACAAGTTGAGGAATTTAAGATTTTGTTACACAGAAACAATTTGAAAAAGTGCACAATGTCTAAATAAAGTAACAGAAGGTTAAAAAAAATTACAAATAATATTTGCAAGAATGAAAAGGGAAAAAATTTAGATTTTATTAAAAATATTGTTACACAAAGAAGTGGTAAAAAAGTAAACAATGTCTAAATACTGTTCGTTGAAGTTTGTTTGTTTAATATTTTCATATGAAAACAGTTAGTATTGTATTAATTGTAAGTTATTAATTGTTTATTGCTGTAAGAAATATATAACTTTTTAATACGAAGTTACGTATAATATATAGGAAGTTAAACAAATGCTGAGAGCAAAAATCTTCTTATGGTAACATTGGTTAAATGCACGTGTTATATTTTATATTCGAGGACTGACATTATTTTTATGCCATATTTTTAAAAGCATTAATTCTTTTGAAAATACCTAATACCCAAATAGTTAATACTTTCTGACATTTGATGGCAGCATACTAAACTAGCGCCTCCAGCGGCGGGGGTTGTACGAATTGGTTTTGTTCGTGCATTTTAATAGATATTCTTTGAAATATATTCTAAACACATTCATAGACATAAAAAAAAATCATAAAATCTACGTTAGGTAACCTACAGCTTTTTTGATCTTATAACTGTCAGTAGGTACAAACCTAATAGCTTCTTTAATATTTATTCATGCGTAAGTAAAAAAGCAGTCATGCGCAGGTTACTTGATAATCATTATAAGAATTTTTGATTTCTGTGAAATTATTTAGAACATATTTTACAGAATATCTTTTAAAATGTATAAAAACAAACGTACGACCCCCTCCGCTAAAGGTGCTAGTATAGCATGTCAGAAGTTGGACGTATTATCTATTGACAGTATTTAAAAACACTAGGAAGTTTTTTTTTCAGATATTGAATAAGTGAACAATTGCGTAGAATTGCCGAGTATTCCATAAATAAACTTCGCTTGTTCACATGAGTGTGATTGACGTCGGTTCCTATAGAAGCAATATATATTTTTTTAATTTTTTACTAAGTACTATGCAAATGTTATGTTTTACCTCTGGCAACACCAGGAAAGGGTTAGGGTACACGGATACACCTCAAATACACTTCCATCAGTTTATCTCTTCAGTAGTTCAAGGTAATTTGAGGATACGTCTAAACACTTATCAATTTTTTTCCAAACGTTAAACAAGTTGATAGATAACAGTATTTAATATAATAACTCACCATCAAGCTATTCTACTCTGGGGGGAGGCAGAGAGGACGGACCGCCAAACAACCCAACTTCGCTAACACTTCTTGCTTCATTCACATTCATACATCGTCTCATACATTCTCTTCTGTTATTCCGATTTCTGACATGGCCCAACTCAAGTATTTGATTCACTTGATCATGCCATGTCATCCTCCGGCATTCCCGACTTACACTCATTTCTTCGTTCATTCGCTATACACGCCCAAACCATCTAAGCATCCTTTTTCTTTTGTTTTTATGAGAAAGCGAATGTTATGTTAAAATCGCGAATTGAAAATTCTTCACTTAAGAAATTTTTAGAATTTTATTCATGGCATCCAGTGTACGAGTATGTGTTTGAAAAAATGAGAATTTTTATTTCTCTATCTAACTCTGAAAACATCACGTATTTCTCGATGATGGAAAAAAAATATTAAAAGCTTTTTTACTGTAAAGACGCCCGATCGTATTTAGCATTAAGAGGCTCGATGGGTTACAGTAAACTTTTTTCTCAGGTTATGTTTTACTTTTCATCGACTGTTATTGAAAAATCCTTTTCTTGTTCGCTCGGCTATAAATACAATAGCTTAATATAAGAAAACGACCAAAGAGGATCGTTAATCTTCTCTACTCGAGGGTACTCGAGTACCAAGGCAAAATAATTATGACTGTAATGTGCTCCGCCAAAGCTAAAAAAAAGAGGAATGACTCAAAAGTTAAAGGTGCACTTCAAAAGTTGAACGCCTCACGAAAAGAAGAGTCCATAGCATTAAAAAAAATCATAAAAAAAGAAAATGTCAACATTTCGGTTACAAAATTTTAAACATTTAAATTACGCAATATAATAATAATTATAAAAACAACAGTTAATTTATGCAGTGCAGTTTTATGAAGATTCACCACAAGTGTGCGTTACAATAAATAACCGCAATTTGGGAGGGGTGTATGAGTACCGCCACCCTAGAAACTATTCATTGAATGACCAACACCTCTGCCATAGGTCACTTCCAAATAGGTCGCTACGTTTTATAACTTAGCAGGGGTGTCGGGTTCATGGGTTGAGGTTTGTCTTGGCGGCGGATGCGCCTGTCAGCCAGCTGCGTGGCGGGTTGGATCGTGATAGGCCGGTTAACCACTCTAGCCAGACTCTCCTGACCCATCGCCTTTCACCGCAGTGGGAGGGATGCACTCACCTCCAGATTCTTACCCACCCCTCATACCTTTTTCCTTCGAGAACTTCCTTTTTTAAATTTTTTTTTATATCCTACACACGGCATCCCCAAAAATGATATGTTATGACCTATGTAGAGGTTACGTAAATAAAAAAACAATATTTCAGGAATGTAAGATTGTTTGACATCTGAAAAAAAATATGACGAGCAAATGAATCGACATTGTGTCGAATTATGTCAAGAGTCGGTAGAATAGAAAAAAGTGGATAAAACATTGTTTTAAGGTTAATGAATTAAATAGTGGCCATCACAAGACAGAGTTCTGTTGTGATATATCCTCTTTGCTAACCCATATGGGGAAATATTATGATGATTAATCAGTAAAATCAAATACAAGTCTTTGTAATAAGTAACTTGTTTAACCCTCCCTTTCCGAAAGAAGGTAATGCATGTACCCTTAATGAAAGTTTTGTGCAATATCTAAGATGTTTTTACATTAGATACTCTATTATTTAAGTAATCGTAGAAAAAAAATTACGTAATCGATCCGCACTTTGAAAAAAATTATCACGTTAATATTTTTTAAGATATATAATAATATCAATCAAATTCCGAAGAAATTATTTTCACATCCCCCCACGATTCACGACTTCCCCGTTTGTATACCAAGTTTTAAAAAAAAAAATCTGAAAAAAATCTCCGAGTATGATCGTAAAAGGTGAGTTTTAATGGTAAATACTTCAATAATATATTTGAATGATGCTCGCTTTCGTACCTCGTACTTCTCTTTTACTGCTGACTGAAGATGGGCGATGTCCGATTAAAATAGTAGTCACGAAGACAAAAAGAAAAAATAACGGTTATTTCACGATTTTATGGGGGACCCTAATTACCCCCATTCGGACAGTACATTAAATTTTTACCTTCAGGTACGTAAAGGTTAAAAAAGTTGCAGGTAGGTGAAGTTTAAAACATTGTTTAATTAATAGAGTACGTAGAATTAATACTCGTGACTAATTTATACAGAATGATGATTATAATAATCATATTTACGGAATACAATAATTTATTTCACAAATAAAATTCTATGAAATACATTACCGTTCTCTTATACTAACACTAAATAAGAATACATGTTATAAACTTTCTGATTAACAAATTTATTGATTTATTTTTTCTTCACAATTAAAATGTATTGTTTTCCGTACAAATATTAATCTCCCTAGAAATGTAACGACAATTTTACAAATGAATAGAAATAAAACAAAATAAACAACAGTCATTATAAAACAAGAGTTAAGTAAATTCGAAATAATAAAAATTAAAGATTACATTCAATTTCAAGGAGATTTTAGAGAAAAATCCACGAACTACTATGAATTAATATTTCTTCACGATTCGTCTTAGTCTGACAAAACACTTTTCTTCCTATTTTATGGATTATCATTCTGTTTTTTCCCTAACAATATTTTTTGTAATCTTCCTCTCCGCGTCGTGAAAGATGAATTTTTGTATTATGCGATAGTAGTGAACTTGGCTTCCACAGATTTGAACCCGCAATGCCTGGGTGTGAACCCAGCTATATGCCCCTTTTCCGGGAAGGTTTCCAGTTATCCGAATAATAGCTTTCTTCTAAAGTCTCACTCGTAAAAACAACGACGCTTTTCAATTCTCGTAAAATAAACGAGGCTTTGTATTTGAAAGGTTGGCGCCGGGGACCAGTGGACAATGTGTGTATTGTTTGTGTTAGGTAGGAACGTGGATATAAGGGATGACGACAATTAAATAGACCCTCCGTAATATATTTCAGCCCTTTCAGGAATACTTGAAGGATCTTGGGAGTTTTTAAATTAGGGGACCGGGGTCTAAACGGTTTCAGCACGGTTTATAAAATAAAAATAATGTGTGGAAGTTGAAAATATGAGGATAAATGTTGCGTGTTTACAGGAAATTGCTTCAAAGATGATGTAAACGTTTATTGAAAGAATTTTTCGTTTTCGACCAATTACCTTTCTGAAATTACATACACTTATCATAAATGTTTTCGGTTAAATCACTTGCACCACGATTTAAAATGAACAGCTTTTTCACAAACACTGATGAAGTAATAAATTAGCCAACCTTTGCAATTTAGTTACTTCGGTCATATACGTCAATCCAATAATAATAATAACACGTAATTTTTTTAACGCAGTTTTATGCTATTTCACTTCAAGTGTGCTTTACAATAATAAACTTAAAATAATTGCATTAATAAGAAGTATTTTGTTTGCACCACTGTTTAATATATAAATATCAACATGTTTCGGAAACAAAGCTTCCCTCATCAGGCAACACAGTATACTGAAAAATAATAAGCACATAAAAATAATTATGTGAGAATAGACAAATTACAAACATATAAAAAAATTAATGAAAGGTAATGAAAGGTAATAAATAAATAATTTTTATAATTTCTTCAAACGATTTGCAACTTTGTGACGTCATCATTAATTAAATAATTAAAAATATACTTTACACACACCACTTTTATTAAAATATATAAATATTTCTACATGTTTCGGCAATGCTGTCATCCTCAGGAATATATGAATACATATACAATACAAATATATTCATATATATATACATATATATCGAGTATGTGTACAAAGTATACTTTTAATTATTTAATAAATGTTTTTTAAACATTGATGAAATTATGAACAACTCCCAAATCGAAAAATGATCCGAATAGAGATATAAAAGAAAAAAGATAATGGTAGCAGCTGGGATACAAACCCAGGACCGCATGGTCTATCCGTGACCTGCGCTCTATGTCAAATGAGCTACGGCTACTCCAATCCAATCCGTCATTCTCATAGGTATCAATCTTCGACTTCTAAGAACTGTCAGTATCATCCTCAACTAATTCCGATATATTTTTTACTGCTTCATTTTTATAACTACAAGATTCTGCCCGAATTTATTTGTAATCGTTAGATAGTGTCTCGGATATCGTCTTAGCATTACCGTTTTTTTTCTTTTCTATGTCTTTTCGGTTTCGTGTTTCGATTTGGGACTTGTTAATATTATCTCCAATGATTAAAAATATATTACAATGAAGTTAAGTAGTTAAGTTAAGCTTCAATAAGTTATTCCAAAAAAAAAAATTTACGCTTTGCTTTTTTCTTTTTTAAACTTATGTTAGTAATAAAAATAATTTCTTTTTAAAATGTATTATACATTATTTAACAATAATTTGTTTTAATTTTTTCAAATATTTTAATGTGTTTTTACTAACTTACTGTCATAATTTATTATTAATTTATTTTTATGTTTATAATTTGTCTATTATATTTATTGTGTCTACTATCTTGCTACGAGGACCGATGAAAGCAGGAAAACGCTCTTCAGTTACCTCAGGTAGGGGTTTGCAATGAAGTAATATTTCTTAATCATTGAAGAAGATAATATGAACATAATATAAAACCGAAAAAAACAACAGAAAATAAAAAAGATATTAGTCGAATCTGAGACTCAATATAATAACTGAATGATTAAATATTACAATGAGATTTTTTAACTCCATTAAAATAATTTAAAATTAAATATTCTTTAGATTTTTTGTAAAAAGTCTATAGATGTCTCATATAAATAAAAAATCGGATATTTACCCGAGACACTATTTAGATTGCAAAGGCGTTTATGAAGAACTTTGTAGTCATCATAAAGATTGCAGCCAATAATATGGGAGTAAAAAATAGAGGACGATATTGACAAAGTCTTGAATTTGAAATATGATATCGATGAAGATGACGTAAATTGATCTGGTCTCATTAGCTATGTTGGTAAAGCGATTGTCCTGGAAAGACAGAGATCCTGGGTTCGAGTCCCAGATGCGACTGATATCTTTGTCTGTTGTTGTCTGTTGTTTTTTTCGGTTTTATGTTTCATTTAGGTTTTGTTAATATTATCTTCTTCAATGTTTAAATATTACAATGAGGTTTTTATACTTCAATAAAATAATTAAAAATTGGAGTAATGTTTCCTTTACGATAAACGACAACTGCTTTTCTCTGGGGTTTGGTACTAGATCCTCACTTGTCTCTTTTCTAAATGCTACTATGAACCTTCTCTGTTCCTCTTTAAAACGTGTAGAATTCTAACCTCTCACCCTAGACCAACTGGAAAATGGCATGATGGTAAGTACGGGTTAGTAAATTTTTAATTAAAATTTTAAGAAAATACATTATTGAAATTCTCCTTGAAAGGTGAATTACCCAGTTTTTGTGTGATGATGGGGGATTTATCTTGAATTGGTGTGATCTAGATGCCACGGACACTCGGTTTCAAGTAATTTTGTATGTATTTATCAAAATATATCCGCTTGTTTCTTCGGTTACATTATTAATAGTTCAATAGCTGTCAAATATTTAATTATCTACTAGAAATTAATAACTGGACTATTCAGTGTAATAAATCGTTCACCCGAAATAAATCATTGTTCAGTTGACAAACGGGTTTACACAATAACGGGCGCAGTTGTATGACAAACGATTAAGCCTTAAAGCTGGAATGTACACAATTAATACGACAGGCGTTAACATGACGAGGACAGTCCAGTTATTAATAATAGCATAGAAGGTCAAACCATTAATAATAATAATTGTTTTAGTGATGGACCTACAAAATTTCGCTTTCTCATGCCAGTTAGTTTCGACATAACAGGGTTTTCATTAAGAAATTGACGACTTCCTTGGCAGAGCGACCGAAATCCTTGGCTCCGGATCTAAAGGAACAAAAATTTTAGATTTAATTTTATTGTGTCATTTCATACACAATTATTACATATGTTAATTATTTTCCAGGGTATCACCCTGATGAACGACCGAAATGCAGATTCGAAACGTTGCTTGCAATAGCCTCAATCGTGTTAAATGCGCAAATTTAAAAAAAATATTTATACATATATTCTGTCAATCATGACGTTATAATTGTTTTTTTCTACCAACAAACTAGGTACATGTCCATGTTTTGGAGGTCAAATTTTTGTACGGTGAAATGTAATGATAATGAAAATAGAGCATGTATCTAAAGGGCGAACCAATAACACCAGGAATTGAAGAGAAACAAAGTATTTTATACACATAATTTCTTCAAAAGATTGGTTTTCACTTTGTGGCATCATTATTAATAAATTAATTAAATAATATACTTTGTATTTTCCACTTTATTAATATAATGATCGTGAATACAGAGTATGTTATTTAATTAATTTATTAATTTTATAGACATTCAAGTTTCGGGTATGTAAAATAAAACATTATTAATATTTATTAATGTTATTTTATCTTATTCATGCGCCTTGTATATTTTTCTCTATTAAGGTATAAGCATTAAATAGTAAATTAATTATTTCTCCTGTTATAGAATGAACAATGCGAATCCCGTGTGTTAATAAAAACATGTGTAGTTTCTTCAGTTTCGGAGTTTTATGATTTCTTAATAAATAAGTATGTCGCTTAAGAAGTTATCTGAATAGCCAGGTATTTGTAAAACTTCCTCTTATGCATCTCGTTCCACTCCTCACTCCGTTCAATTACACAACATACCACAATTATTGTCTCACTGGCAGTTTGGACTCATTTCTTTTCTCATTTCTTTCCCCATTGCTCAAAACTTCTACAAAATAACAACAAATTACACGCTTTATTTTACATTTTTTCCTGATTTTCCTTTTTTCTTCTTTCTCATTTTTTATCGTATAATCTTAATTAAATGCAATGGGAACTTGTATGCGCCAAGACACTGCAAGTATCTTGCAAGCAGGAGTTCAATTGGACAATATTATATGATACAATAGTAAATAAACAATCATCAGGGCAATAATACTACAATATAGGTGGATGCAAGTTGTGATCAATATACACAATTTGTAAAAAATATTTTAAAATATATGAAAACAGTATAATAGTTTTATTATGGATATACTAGACTGCAATTACATAATATCGATTTGAATCATTTTTTTTTTAAATATCAGCAATTATTACCATAAACAAATTGAGAAAAAAAAACAGTATTACAGTTTTGTTACAGTGAGGATATATTTAATATAATAGTAACACTTAAATAATTTTAAAGATACCCACTCAAAGATAACAATCGGTAGCAAATAAATTAAATTAAGGCGATGCAATGGCAAGTAATGCAAAATCTTCTGTTTTCGGTTTGAGAATTTGATGGCCTAGAAATATCATAGACAATTTAATTAAATACTGCAAGTAGAACAAACCTTGGCCTTTCGTTTAACTGGGTATTTTATTGTAATGTCTCTTTATAAGCCTAGAAAAAAATATGTATCAGACATTAGAAGGATGTTTAAAGCGCAAAACTCTCCCATTTACGAACCCCTTTTCCGATATTGTCGTATTGTTCATTGTGGTAAATTAAGTTTTTTAGGATATGACCCTAAAACATTTTAATAATTATGTCTGAGCTTTACAGAATAGAATAAAACACGCATTTTGGTGATGGGTTTTTTGCGTAAATCGAAACATGCGGCCGATGTTAAGCAGGAATCTCAACCTTGTCGCCACCTGCATGAGGAGTGGGTGATTTCGTTGGAATTTTAGCAGCTGGATTGCCTTAAGCAACAATTTTGACGGCCTCTATGGTGAAGGGGTAAGGCTCTCCACCACCAATCCGAAGGTCGCGGGTTCAAATCCCGGCGTGTGCGAGTTAATTTTATTTAATTAATTTATTTTCTTTCACAATTAATTCATTTAAAAATAACACATAGTATGTTTGCGCACGATGCGGAGTGGGAGATACTCTCGGTATCGCCCTGGTGAAAGACTAAATTCTGAGTTGAAACGTTGCTTGAAATGGCTTTTAGCCGTGTTTGGTGACCAGATCTGAATAGCCAGGTATTTCCCCACCTTCCCCTTTCCTTTCTCCTTCCTCTCCCTAGTACCTTCAGCCTCACAACATTCAACAATTGGGGATGCCATAGCCTCACTGGATCCAGACGGTTGGGAGCAGTTGGGACTCTTCTGCGGTATACATATAAAAAAATATAAAAAAGTTCTATTTAATTTTTTTTAAGTTTTTCATTGCGTATTGCCAGAAATCTGTTTTAATTTTTATGTTACTTTTATTATAATTTTATGTAACTGCGATGACTACGCCAATGTTACAATTTGTTTTGTTACAGTAGATGCATTTTTTCCGTTTAATATATTCAATGTTGTTCTGTTGAATTCCAGTTACAATTTAGTCGATTGTATGTATATTCCGTATAGTTGTAATTTTACACATTGATTTATGACAGCTCGCATTTAACATATTCTGACCACGTATCCTATTAATACACTATGCAAATAGATCAAATCCTTAGCTAAATTGTATTAAATCAATTCTGGAAACTACACATTCGAAGATAAGGTATGTTAATACACTGAACAGCCATAGTTATATTATAGTTCTGCCAACGAGATACTATTATGATAGTATTAACGTATTATTTTGTTTATAAAATAAAACAATAAATTTGTTTTACATCACTTTTATTTATACTTTAGCCGACCGGGTTTCGCTACTACCGTAGCTTCTTCAGGGCAGCATACAACTAAACTATGAACTAAGATGCACATGTGTTATGGATTGATACAAACAGGCTAGTGAAGGGCCAAGGGTGGGAGATCAGCAGGTACCTGCTGATCGGGAAGGGAATGTACTTTGTTTATTGGGAATAATTTAAAGATTAGACTTTTATTTAAATTTATTTGATTATTTATGAGTCTACTATTAGTGTTTTTGCTTTCCTTATTTCTAATGCTTCTAAGTTATCTAATCGAATACCGGTTACATTTTTATGCAGTAAACTAGTGCCTGTATTTTTATCGAATGTGTGGTCTGTTTCTAAGAGATGGTTAGCAAATTCGGAGAAACCATTATTATTTAGACATCTTAAGTTGTATACTGCCCTGAAGAAGCTACGGTAGTAGCGAAACCCGGTCGGCTAAAGTATAAATAAAAGTGATGTAAAACAAAGTTATTGTTTTATTTTATAAATTATAATGTCACATCACCAAGTTACCGCTTCATATGAAAAAAAAATAAAATATATATATATATATATGTTATGGTTGAGATTTTCACGGGTGTAAGATGTAGAATAATTTTCTCGGTTTACCCGCGTAATGTAGTCCTTAGAAGGACTTTTTAACTCCTGACGTTTCGGACAAACCTAAAACACTTAGGTTTTGACTTTTGGATTGAACGGACACGCTCAAGCGATCAGTTCAAAACAAAACTCAAGACACAAGGCCTCTGAAGATGGACAATGTGATTTGTCCGAAACGTCAGGAGTTAAAAAGTCCTTCTAAGGACTACATTACGCGGGTAAACCGAGAAAATTATTCTACATATATATATATATATATATATATATATATTATTTTGTACTCTAATGATAAAAAGAGTTTATCAATTCTTTAATTTCGATTCTTCGACTTGAAAAAAGTAATTCGAATTGATAAAAAAATCTAACGAACTAACTATCACACTGTTATTTTATTTATTTTTTACCGAGGGAATAGGCAGAGCGGAAAGACCCCTTAACAACTAAGTATTGACATTGTCCCCTAGCTTCATCAGCATTCATGCATTGTCTCAAAGTTGGATCTTCTGATACTTAGCCTGTTAAGGTCCAGCACTCAAAAATGGCATAAAAATAATTTACAGGTTGCTAACTCAAATGATTTATCCGTAAATTCCATACGGGTTAACAAAATGTATAATTTTTCAAAAGAGATAAATACTCCAACTGTTATCTTTAAATTCGATGAAATACACCCTTAAATGTCTGCAAATAGGTGCAGTTATGAAACCAGTGAAAGCAAATTTGAATTATTCACAAAAAATTTCAGTACGTATTTCATGAAGAATTAAAAATATTTAGGCAGAAGTTGAATACTGTATAAAAAAATGGCCATCCCAAGCAGTCATTCCCTCAATAGCGTAATACATGTGAGATATTTTAATACAGCTGGGAAGTTATCGAACGTTGAAACATAATGCAAATAAACAGAAAATCAGTAACGGATTATAATAATATCTGTGATTTTTGTTACATTAGTCTTTTCGTTAGCAGATCAATATTAAACACTGCTAGTCTTAGTTACCAAGGTATAAATTTGTAGTTCATAGTAGTATCCCATCTACATAGGTACACTCAGTATAATTTGTAATACGAACGGGTTCCCAACGTTGAGGTCGGGCAAAATAGTTAACTGTAAATCATATTCAAGTCTAACTCCGCCAAAGCAAACCCTTCTGTAAATAATCATGCCCACCGGTCATTCATCATTCCCAAATTAGGAATTCAATTCCGTGATACAGTAATACAAGGGGCTGTGGTCTATTAGGTGAAATATGGAACCTCCGCCAGATAAAACAACAACCTTACTTCGGTAAGGGTTGATGAATGTTTATCTAGAACATTGATGTACAACCTTTTTAGGCGCCCAATAAGGAACTCCAGTGAAATATATTACGATTATTTTTATAAACAATAATTATTAGCCTGAAACACTCATCCAAATTGAAAAAAACCTTTCCGAGCAAAGATAAATGTCGCCGACAGGACTCGAACCTGCAACCTTCTGATGTCCGGTCAGATGCTCTACCGTTGAGCTACGTCGGCTTATCGCAAACCCGCCAAGTTAATCAATATATACTAGTGTTTCATTCAATAATTACTGTTTTTATTATATTTTCACCTTTAAACAACCAACTTTATTAGTATGAGAAAGGCTTGTAACGGCTAAATCCCTCAAATAGATGGCGTCGAGACAAATTATGTCTATTATTATTTTATTATTTATTATTATTTTATTAATTATTATTTTACAGGTTGATTTTTTATTGAGGTTTAAAAACCTTATTGTAATATTTAATCAATGAAGAAAATAATATTAACACATCCTAAATGATAGACGAAACCGGAAAAAAGGACCGAAAATAAGAAGATTTCAGTCGCATCTGAGATTAGCCAAGTTGGTTGAGCGTTGCCCCGGATAGGCAGAGGACCTGGGTTTGAGTCCCAGATGCCACTGAAATCTTTTTATTTTCGGTCCCTTTTTCCGGTTTCGTCTTTTATTTAGGATGTGTTAATATTATTTTCTTCAATGATAAAAATCTTATTCTCAAAATGCCCTGTTTCATTGATACCATTGGAACGATGTCCCGCGGTTGTTCGCGCTTAAATTCTTTCTGTATAAATTCATTCTGTGTGACCTTATGACCCTTGTGTGACATTGCGTGGTTACCGCTCGGTATCCGTCGTTTTGGTGCACTAAAAAAATGATTTAATTATAAGAACGAACTTCAAACAATACATTGAAAATACTTGTAAGTAGGTTTTAAGTTAGAAATTCAACATAACAAAATAAATGGACCGCAGTCCCCTCTTTATATATTTTCAATATGTTCACAGGCCGCAGGGGGTAGGGTACCTAAAGTTCAACATGGTTTACTTTGCATCAATGGCATCGCGAGTGTAGATTTTTTTTGTTACTTCGAATAACTGTTCAGAGTCAGTTAATACATCATTTATATCTATTATAAATAACAACAAACAAAAGATTAAAATATCCCATTTCATAATAAGTTAATTCAAAATTATCGCTACCAAATATTATAATCTTAAATTAGATAAACATACATATTTAATGCATTTTGGTTGAGTATCATTTTTCATCTTTTGTAAAAGCGTAACCATTTAACAAACCAATCATAGGACGCGGAAATAAAGCATCGCAGGTGAAAACATTTCCTATTCCAAACCAAAAATGCTGTTGATTTTCATCAATCCGAAAATTTAAATAACTTCCTATTAAAGATGGACAAGTTTGTCTTGATACTGTTTCGTATTTCGTAAAAGAGAACGGAAACCGATAAATATTTTGTTCATGGGATCCGTAAATTTGACGATTGCTATTTAAAAAGATATATCAGAACTCACATCCGTTACTTCTGTTTCAAAGAAACATTTGGCTGTGTACCGTTAAAAACGGGACCTATTCAAAATACCAATTTTAGAGCCCACTTAGAAAAGCGCTGCTGTCGAAAATTTTTCTAGACCGAAGGTTAAACAAATGAAATGATGATGTTAATTTTTATTAATATTCTTTAGCAAAATGTTTCACACGAAAGGGTCCGCGGGTCGCTGGTTGCGACTCGCTGGTTACGCATCACTGATATAAAGCCTCCGAGATGCTGTGGCGGTAAGATAAACACCATGAGGCAAGGTGAGCGAAACTTGGAATCTTAATCAACGTGTTAATCGAATGGCGCTCAAAAGAATCCTTACACTGACTTCGTATGAAGGTATGTGCACTACTGAGTGAAGTATTCTAAAAATTATTAAACAACCCTTCGAAAGTTCTCTAAATAAAACATCAGCATTGTATGTTACAATAAATTTCAAAGCATGGAAAACACTATTTTTGAGTGCAAATTAAACAAAAACGAAAACTTAAGTTAGCCTCTCAGAAGCTGGGTGAACACTATACAACTGTTGACTGTGTAAAAATCGCATGTGTGCCCCATCATAGAATTTGGCAGCCACCTTTGGTCGGGAGCCCCAAAATATCGTAAAAATAAACCCGTGACTATCTGCAAAAATGGGCGGTCCGATTGTTAGATGCGCCTTAATAAACGAATTGCAATATTTGAACCACATACGTCAGGTGGGAATGCTGTCCTTGTTCTAGCGGTATTTTAATGGTAGATACTCTGAGGGTCTAGCGTCATTGCTCCCCTTGGCACCGGTGCACAGTCAGGAAACGCGCCCAACATATGCACACGGTTGACATTTGTCATATGAGAACTGGTCGCTTCTACGACTTGTTCTCATTTTCAGGTCACCTGTGGAATAATTTGCCTGTTTCCGTGTTTCCTTCCCACTACAACATAGGTCTCTTCGAGACCCAGCTTCATTCGTTCCTATCCAATAAAAGATCCTACACACAAACCTATCCTACGTCAAATACGAGTACGTGTTTCGAAACAATCTGCACTATAATGTTTTGGTTTATTCACAAATCATTTCCTTCACCTAACAATAGGGGTATATGGCTTAAAATCTTTTAGAAAGGTAAAAATATCACAAAAAAAAAACCTCCAATAAATGTTGTTTTGAGTAGGGTTCTCTGTGTCCAAGATATGAATTTAATTAACAATTTTATAAAAGCAACAAAGTATGGCTTAATATAATTTATAATGACGACACAAAATAAAAATAAAATTACACACCTATCGAAGAAAGTATAGATTTATAAAATTATCGTATTAATCATATGAATGAAATTGATAATTTTAATTTGTAATAATAATTAAGTAAGCATAAATAAATAGTTTTAAATAACAACTGACAATAAGATTTGATTCTAGAAAGAAATCGAGTTATTCATAGCAATCATGTCCTCGGAAGAAATATATTCTTTCCAAGTTATGACCTTTTCTACCCAGCAAATGATTTCTCTGAGTGTAAGTCATCATCTTGAAAGCAGCTATCATTGTCAAAAGTAGCACTCTGGACTGGGAGTAAAAAAGTCGACGTCTAGAAATGTCAAACACTTATTATTAGAAATGTCAAACACTTAGATTATGAATGCGATGTCTTGCGATGTGTTAAAATAGATCAGACAAGGGTGCATACTTTCCCACCCTGGGGAAAGCCTCAGAAATCTGAGAAATGGAATATGGGTAGAGTCGCGAATAGCCAAATATACAATCTTAGGAATGACTAAACTTATCACGTCGTAAAATAAAATTGCTTTACTGTGCTTCAACAGATTTTTTAATACTTTACCGAGTCTCGTTATATCTTTTATATGTGGTGCAAGAAGGCAACTATCTGCAATGCGTTAAATTAAACTAATTTTCAACCATATTCTTGCCATATTACGTGTCTTGGAGAATTTGAGCAGAAATATGACGCAAATACTAGAAAAATATATTTGTTTTTCATACTTTGAAGAAAGAATTTTTTTTCATAACATTTTGTTTATTAATTTCGAACTACTTTATCCGTAGAATACAATAATGCCATATTATTGCACATTTTTTATAGTTCTTGCAATTTCTGCGCCAAAGAAAGTTCAATATCTAAGAACATTACATTTTTTGTTTGTAATTTAATGAATACATATTCTAAAATGTTGATAAAGCTACATTGAAAATGTCTGACTTGGATAACATGGTCACTATCCAGCACTGTCTGGCATGGTCTGAAAAGCAGAAAAAACAGCTTAGGTAGATGTGGATAATAATCTAGTTTGAAAATAAACATCATTAAACAAAAAAATTCTAAATTTGAAATGAACCCTTTTTTTATGCCATGAAGAGGCGTGCCTTGGATGTATAGTATAGTAGTAATGCACCAGAATGCTTTATCAAAAAGTTATTAGATATAACTACAGGCCCTTGAGGTGATTTTTCACAAAAACGGCTCTATATAAATCGTCCAAATATTATTATTATTATTATTATCGATGCTTATTTTTATAAAATGAAAGAAATCATTATAGAGCAGATTGACTATGAACAATTGCACCTGCCGAAAACTACCCCGTATCTCTGCGGGACAAAATAGGAAACACTCGCATTAAGAAAAAAAAATTTCTGGTTACCCTTTTTTCGTATCTACATAAAAAGGAAAATCTTAGCAATTTACTCAATAAAGGGTCATTTTTTTATAAATAAAGTGGGCACGGTACATTTGATGGGTATGAACCGTGATGTGAATAAATCTGGACTGTACTCACCAAATACCAACTATAACGATAATTACAATTTTTGTACATACATCTGCTTAATGTAGTTATCCTTCTTACAGTTAATTCATTACGATAAAAAGTGGGTTTTTTTTAACAATGTTTTTAAAGGAGGGTGTCGTAGAAACAGCTTTCCCGATTTAGGAAGTAAGAATTTTTTTTAATAGAATTTTTATTAAAATATTGTTTTCTGGATAGGTTATGTGTTAATGCGTTCGATGCGAACTTTGTACTGCGTAAGATTGACATTATGCCACCTATTTTTATACGCGAAAAAAACTAAATTTGACTGAATCTACCTATGGTAGTGAGCGGTACTTGGAAAACAACGTTGCAATTCCCATAGAAGTGATCGGAAGCGAACGAGTTAAAGAGGAACGGCTACGCGGCCTGTTTCATTAAAAGCTTAATTTTGGATTTGAGGCCAAAATCATGTCACCTAAGCCTAATGATCTTCTTTTTCATCAACAAGTATTTTAAATATATGGTACGGATTATTTTCATATTTTTATTTATGTAATCACATTTACACAATAAATATGATGTATTTTTTTTAAAATACGGTAAAAACGCAAATAATTTTCTAAGTTGTATCTAAAATTATGATTTTTTTTTCATGACCATAAATAAAAATTATAATTTAAAACAAAAATAAATAAAATACTTCTCGTCCGTACTAGATATTTACTAAACCTTTAATTAAAAAAAGAAGTCATTCAGTTTGGATAGGTATTTTGGCCTCAAATCCAAAATTAACTTATGTATGAAACAGGTAGAGCAGCCGTTCCACTTAAGTCGAATTGACAAAATATTCAAACGTAAAAAAAATCACATATACCACTAGTTATCCTGCTCACTAATAATAAAAAAAAACATTTTGTTGTAGTATCTCTATCGAATTGTTACTATTAAATAATCATAAAATACAATAATTAACCTTATATTATTCCGTTAAATCCACCGATCGTCGCCATACTACAATAACTTAATATCTACCAAACACATAAAAATATATTTTTTTGTATAATTAAGTTCAAAATAACGTACTATACCAAAAATGTCTAATTGATAACAGCTGACTAAAGTTGTGTATTTTGATTTTTACGTGTGCTGGCAAATTTTTATTTTTAAATTACAAAAAATTCTCCTTGTTTTTTTTTTTAATAGATCAAAGACATTTTTTATTGCGACAGACATAATCCGTTTCGTGAAATCAAAAAAAAAACTAAAATTCTCCAATACTTACAATAATTCCCAAGGAGTTGTTTAGAGAAAAGCAAAATCTTTTAATCACTCTCCCGTAGGTATAATATGTCATTATTCGTCAGTGATAACAGCATACAGTAGCGACAATATATTCTATTCTAAATACAAAAGATTAAACATGAACATCAAATGATTTCAATACTAGATTTTAGAAAATAAAAACCTTCTAAATTCGTCGATTAAATTTAATTCACTTTTTTTATTTTTTTTATTATTTTTTATATTAATTTATTCCTGTAATGTTTGTACTTTCTGAATTGTTGTTTTTTAAAGTTGACTGTGATGAGTATTTTAACTTTCATTATTTATTTATTAGAATTTTTTTTTGTACATCTATCCTAATTTTAAAAAAAATATATGAGATTATGTGCATCGCGTAAATTTTACTTACTCCTGCAATGTATCTTTTTTTTTACATATTAGATAAACATTGATAAGTAATAGGTTATATTTTTAAAAATTATTGTGTAATGTGATGAATACTACATTTATGTACACAAATAAATTATTTCATATTATCACAAACCGAAATGGACTATTTGCTATTACATGATCCAAGTTAGTGTCGCAAGGAATATCTTTACCTATAAATTTCTTTGTTATATAACATTATTTGTGAAATTAACTAATTGTACATAATGTCAAAATGTAATAGAATGTAAATGAACTATATATCTATCATTTTATTGTGTAATATTATTTATGTGCTTGTATTAAGTACATTCCAGGCAAATTCACATCACTCCTAAAACCCCTTCTGTAGGTTGCAGAAAATATTATTGTAGTAACATTTTTTATCACTTGTTACCTTTCCGAGGCTTCAACACAATTCTACATTATTCTGTTATATCGGAATAATAAAGGTAGGAGTTGTTCCCAGCGGGTTTTATTTCTTCCTCTGACGCTATATTAGGGATAATACGCCTTATCAGGGATGAACAACCCTTCCAGGCTTTGGGGTAGATCCATGACTTATCTACGGTATCAGACACTGCCTTACGAAGAGCCCTTCGATAGTTTTCCAGCGAATTTCCATACTAAGTGAATGTTACCAACCCGAAAACTATTTGGTTCGATCCTCATTACAATAAAAGACGTTTGTGATGTGTTACAGTGGTCCTTCCAAGGAACTTGAACAATCTTTCAAAACTATCAAAAAAAAAAGAAAAAAGTGAAAGAAACTTGAACAAAAATTGCTTTGAAAGTGATACATTTGTTAAATAGATATAATTGATTAATTTTTGAGCTAATTAGCCATGTTTCCTTCTGCATCTTAGGCCAACGTTTTCAGATTTGCACTGCAAAGTTTAATATCCCTTTAACGTCTTCATAATTTTAAATACTATATGTACTATGTATTGGGATAGCTAAATAATAGTAAAATAACTGTAATTAATATATTGTATTATTCCAAAACATTTCCGAGAGGAGGGAGATGAAGAGTAGTAAGGTTTACCTCAAAAATCAGTTAAAATAATTAGTATTTTTTGGCTGTGTAAATCAAATCACCAATTAATGAAAAAAAATATTCCCTTGGTTAAATTATATAGTTGGAGAAAATACGTAATGTTCAGTAATATTTTAAATTATTCCGATGTTCGTGGTAACGGAAAGGGGAATAAATAACTTATATTTCAACATTGCGTTTACAGATTAAAGAAAATGAATACTGATATCGTGCCGAAATACGAGATAGTTGCTATTGGACATTTGGTTAGAGTCGGGCAACGAAAAGTTTATGTAGAACTATAATTCCAGACCACTGCACGTTTAATCCCCAGAGATTGAATACTGATATTGAATTGAGATACATTGTGGTATTTAATGGTTTAAGAAAAGCAAAAATTAGGTTAATCAAAGTTGAAACATTTATTACAAAATAAATTAATACTAGGAACGGAGTAATATCAAATATAAGTTGATATATTTGTGACAGTTTTGAGGATTGATGAAGTTATTACTAGACGAATATTAAATAATATAATTTTGGTTGCTATGCGAGTACGGGGTTACTTACTGTACGTAACATATTAATTGTATAATTCGTTCTAAAATTCAAAAAAACATATTTCTTGTTTTCAGTACATATAATGAATTTATTTCGCCGTTTTTACAATATATGGTGGTGCAATAATTAGCATCGTTGTCTTCCGAGCAGTTAATTGCGGTTAAATTCTCAGTCATGGCAATATATATATACTTTTTCATTTACTTTCAGCATCCATACATTAAACCTTTCGGCTTTAGAAATCCTACAAATGATCATGTCACGTGATTTTGACTTTTATCCACTTTTAACAATGGCCTGTATAAGTAAACCGTATAAGAATAAATATATTTGTCATGTAAAATATGTTACTTATATTGTTAGGTACTTAATCTCTTCAAATTGATACTTTTCTCAACATACCCATCAGTTCCCATTTTGAAAAGCTCACGCTCGCACGACATAGTCAGATAGAAAATTATGTTTATTAGAGTCAGTCAATTTTACCGTGGTCATTAATTTCAGCATATTTCGTTAAAAGTGCAGTCACACGGCGCAATTTCGTCATTGCTACGTTACAGCAGCGAGTGATCGCCGCTTGTTGTTTTCGCTACTAGATAGCCATATAGAGCTACTGAAACTGAGAAAGTAGTAACTAGTGAAATGTCCTACATATCAAAAAATACGTAAAACATATCAAAAATGGAGAGCAACCAGCGACTAACTATTTGAGATATCAGACAAGGTGATAGTAGCGCCGCGCAGCGGCGAAGAGCTTGCGTGAACGGAAATTAGGTCACGTGACTTCCAAAACTAGAATGGAACATGCTTAAATAGTTTGGAGGCATTAGGTACCTCCGTTTATCCTTTTTTTCCTGACAACGATGACGGTAGTCCATTTCAGACCAAGTTTTTCCTCACCAAATACTTCGCTATTTTTCTATTAACTCTTTCCTGGGAAGTCCAACTTGATTCTGAGCACATGACCAAACCGAGACTATGAAAATATTTTTCTTTATTTATGGTATTTAAGTCTAATTCGTGGAATTCTATTTTTATTTAAAGTTTTCATAAATTTAATATTAACTATATTTGAATTTAAAAACTACAAGTAAAATATTTTTGTTTGAATGGTAGAATATTTATTTTACTGTTTTTAATGTTGCCATGTTTTTACAATAATGTCTCATCCTACGTCTGCATCCCTTGGTATTTTAGTGTGAGAATTGGTCATCATTGGTACAATCAAATCGAATTTGCGTGAACCAACTATTCTGTGAACGTCCCTAAGTGGTTTAACTAAATGTTCTGGGGGTGAATGACTATCGTTTCCCGCTACTTATCTGGATTTACCTCGAGTTATATAAGGATTTCGTTTGTTGAATTGGATTAAACAGTTCAGACATAAATAGTGAAAAAGGTAGATAGAAATTATATTGTGAACGCAAATACGTGTTATGATTTAAAATGGGTTCACAAAATTAGTAACAGATGGTTACGAAATGAATATTTTTGATAAACTTACAGACGAATTGTTAAAAAAACCCTTTATTTCATAGCAAAATTAGTAGTAACATACAACTCGGCTTCCTTCAATTTTCAAAACTTTAACTTAGGGGTTTGTCTTGTTGCTGATAGTTGAATAGATATTACAAAGTGCCACAACTTTTTATTTTATTTTAAAGATAAATACATATTCCTAGATTACGAATAACCTAACAATATTTGAAAATCTTCTACAACCATCATGGTAAGCGGAAGGTGTTGCTTGTGTCGTGATGGAAGACTTTGTTGGGATGCCTGGGTGGGACCTGGATGTGATGCAAACTCAGAACTGACCGGTCGAATTCATGATTTAACATTAGGCGCACAAAGTAACGGAGTTCGCCTAAAAAAAAATCAAAAAGAACTGGGCAAATTTTTAAGAACTCTCCGTTCAAAAAGTTTTTTTTGATTCATTCTATGCTACACAATTAATCTTCTCTTACATCGGTACACATTTTTCTTCCACGAAGGAAAGTTTGCAATAAACTTATTCTAGAATTTAAACTTCTATTTTTAAGCAGGTACGAGTATTTCAAAGTGGGTAATAGCAAAAAAAATTAAGCCTCTTATAATTACACGACCGCCACTCGAGAGCATAAAGTTCACTGTTAACCAAATAAAGCCTTAACAGCCATTCTGTACAGTTATTTTCACCAACTGTACTCGGCTTTAGACTGCTTTACAAGGAAAATTTCACATTTTCAGAAGTTGGTGTGATATTCAGAACAGTAAAAATAATTTTTCAGAAATAATCACGAATCATTTTCAAACTACAGACATTTTTTTTTCTTCATAACATGACGGAATCCGACATTTTAAATCGAACTGATAAATTCGAACCACTTTTGCACTGTTAGATTTACTTGGGTATTTAATTGAATAAATATCGAGTTGATAAAAAAACTACAGAAAATTCTGGTAGAATCTTGCAATCAATTAAAAAAGATAGCAGCCAAAAATATATGGGAGATAATTGACGATCATACTGATATAATTTTATAATGAAACATTTACTTTGTTTACACAACTTTAATTTTTTCATTTTTAAATTGTAATGTCTCATCACATATTTACCGCTTCATATGAAAATATAATATTGGCAGTTCATGGAAGTATGATATAGACGAAAATGACGGAAAGTCTGAAGGTGGCATTATCCCAATTGGTTAGAGCGCTGGACCTGGATAAACCGAGAGGTACAATTTTTCCTTGAATAGTTTTTGGGATATTATGTCGTGTTGCGCTTCCTCCTCATTTAGCTAACGTTTCGGGCAGCGTCACAGTGTCCATCGTCAGGGCAACTGTGTATATTGTGGCAAAGTGTGTATTGATGTATGTATAAGTGAAACCGTTTTGGGTGCGTTACTCACCTTACAGCCGGTATTTCAATATAATAATAATTTAAAAAAAAATAAAATTACTTTGTAATCACCACTTTATTAATATACACATACCAACATGTTCCGAAAGTGATGTTTTCCAAGAATATATTCATTTACTTATATTTTTAAATAGATATATATATATTTGTATTCCTGATGAAGAAATCAACGCTTTCGAAATATGTTGATATGTGTATATTAAGATAGTGGTGATAACAAAGTATTTTTTAATTCATTTAGTAATAATGACATCAGAAAGTGTATATCAATCTTTTGAAGAAATTGTAATAATAATAATCATTATTATTTTAATTAATGTAGTTTTCAGAGTTCACTGTTGGTGTAGTCAACATGTACAGGATAACAAGAACTATTAAGTCTAACTCCATCGTCCTGAGAAGTCCTGTGTTCGAGTTTTAGATGTAACCGTTACTGTCCTCTCTGTTTCATATTTAGTTCATAAATTGAAAATAATTCCTTTAATGATTAAAAAAATATATTTATTATAATATTTACCTACATATTATATTATAATATACGTTTTAGAAATAATACATATATTTTAGATATAATATGCAAAGTGTAATTGATATTTACCAGAGGCCGAGTTGATATAGTCACCCTAAAGCAGTGGTGTAAGAGACGTGTAAAACCCGGAAAAGAAAAAATAGTGTAAATATTTAGGCGCCGGCACACAGGGACGCAAAACTATTGTGATTTGCGAATCCTCTCGAGAAACGTGTTTGGTAGTTTCCTAATGGAGATATCGTCGCTCTGAGCGTACTTGATTTATAGCACCAGCCAGTATGGTCGATTGCTTGAGGTGACGTCAGCTGTCGTATGGGCGCGGTTTGCTGCATATCCGGGGCCGGTATTCAAGGTCGGGCCGGTCGCCGCAAGCTCGTGGTTCTTTTGAAGGTACGTCAGCTGTTGCTGGGTATAGAGACTGTTCCTGTCTGGCAGCGGTAAGTCGAGGCATCCAAGGTAAAGTAGCGTCCGGTTGAGGTGTTGTTTGTTCCACGGCTGAAGTGGGAATAATAAAACATACCGCGGGGGAAGGGGTTTTATAGGCCGAACGGCGAATATATGAGCAGGTGTTTGCGCAGGATTCAACTCGCAAGTGTTGTTGTTATGATGTGTATACGTCGAGATATGGGCATGTGTTTACGCAAAGGTCATTCAACTTGCATTTTGTTTGCGTTTTTATCTCTTTGAATTGATTCAATCTATAGACAGGTTTGATACAAGTGGTTTAGTCAAATTTACACGAATTAAAAGAGTTTGTAATTTTAAACTACCATTTGAGCCTTGTCTATTAATAATGACACTACAAAGCAATTTTTACTTTTATTGAAGAAATCATTATCTTACATTTTAGTTAATGGAATACTGTTTGAATTATTTAACCTATGCTCAGTTCGGAATGGAGTTCAAAATTTGACTAAATGTCAATTCGGTACTACACTCTACATAAGTCGCCTTTAATTTTAGAAAAAAAAAATCTGTTCTACTGGTATACTTATTCTGATAAATTTGTTCTATATATCTCATCTAATTACTTATTTTACAATAATCAAAGATTTTTTTAAAACTATGTGTATCTATTCATTTCAAAGTAATGCTTAATACGTAAGTGTCAAGTTCATTCTCTGTAAGCAGGATAACAAGCTTTGAAAACGTGATAACAGCAAACCTTTTATATGCGAACAAAGCCACAATTTTTGAACGAATAAATGATCCAAATGCAATGCAACCCTCGTCTGTCAAGTTCATTTTACTACCCTTGGAGTGAATTCAAAGAAGCCGAGATAATATTTCGAAACGTTCTATTCGGTTGTTGAATTGGGGTTAGTTAGGGTTAAGGGGTAGTTTGTTGGTATAAAAGAATCGAACAGGTAGATAATATATAACTGGAGAATACACAACATTAGTTAAGGATGTTTTTTTTAATGTATATTCATATCATAATAATAAAAATAATTGGATGATTTGTATAGCGCCGTTTTTGTGAAAAATCACCTCAAGGGCGCTGTACAAATATTACTTCCTATTCTTTATCTAATTATGTACAGACAGATACAGAAAAACATACTTACCTGCAGCTGGCAGGTCGCTTCAGATGAACACAGTTTTATTAGAAAATTTAAGTATAGAGATGAAAGTTTTACAATTTGGTATTTTTATTTGCTATTTTATTTTATCAGTGATGAGTTATAAAAAAAAAGTCTGATTTTTTTTGTACATTCAATTTGTCCTTTTTTCTGAATGTGTCCTTACGTAAATTCTCTTTCTTCTTGTATTTTAGAAAAGTAAAGTGACGTAGGCAGGTTTCCGAAAAACTGTGGTCCATTGCTTCTAGAAATATTCATCTTCTTAAATTTGTTATTTGCTTGTTACTTAATAATATTTTCTACTCGTAACCTTGTTGGGTACGATTCTCAAACCTAAGTTAAATAATTGAGTAGTTTGAGTCACAGTAAGGGTGTTGACTTATTCAGTCCAGAAAAATGTTTAAAAAAAAGTTATTTAATATAAATCTGAAAGGGTACTTTTCCAAATAGAATAATAACTTTTACAGTAAGAGGTCTCACATTAACTCATATGGAAGTATATTAAAACTGTCCTGAAATAACATACAACAATACTCGCGTACGCTCAGTGGTCTTAAAATGCGTGCTGTTACCACAGCTGCCGGCAAAAGACTGAAGTTTGTAGTTCACAATGGACTCCATACAGACGCTCTAAGCGACAAAGTTGTACTAAAACTGTTATATTTTCGAAGTTTCTTCATCCAGGACAATATTGAAGTATTTTATATTTATTTTTCTTTATTGCATATATTATTATGGTCACGTTCAAATTTTCGTGCAGATATGAGTCCTTCTCAGGCTTTAGGATGATATGTGTTTCTACCCTAATTAAGGGGGAGGGGGATTATTTATTAATTCGAAATGTTGATAATATGATAAGCAATTCAATGAACTTAAAGTTATAGAAGAGAATAATAATTATTATTATGATTTTATAAATATACATCGGCTTAAATCAAATTATTATAATCAAATAAAATATATGAATTTTTCTGACCGTCCTATACAAGTTTCTCAAAATAATAAAATTATGACAATGACTACATTTAAAAAAATTATCTTTTTTAATATTTCAATTTTTGTTATCGAAAATTCGTGGTGGAAGGTAATTTTTAATTTTTTCTACTTCTTTTTTTGACCTGACCAGTTTCAGCCTATTACGACTACCTTTAGACTGGTATGATTTTTTCCTTAAACTACCGTACATGTACAATTTTTTGGGGTATGAAAGGTGTAAAACTATTCCGATTTGTATAATGCAGGGTTTAAGAACTATTTTTTCCATTTAAAATTAAAACATTCAAATAAATAAAAGAAAAATGGTAAGGAGCAGATGGGGCTCATACGAGTTAGGTTTTGACAAAAAAAACTAGATGATGTTTAAACAAAAAGTTTATTAGATATATCGTTTATCCTCCACAATAAAATACTATAGGAAATGGGGGAGAAAATTATTATTTTTCAAAAATTATGCTTCAAATTTAGTAATAAAAAACACCCCAAAAACAATTTTTTTAACCAACTTTCTACACTAATAAAAAAGGATAATGGTGATATTTCAAACAATTCGGGCGTTTATAAATTAATTTTTTCATACAGGAACGACTTCTAGAATTTTTAACATTAGAGTTAAGGAGCACCAAGGTGTTTGAGTAATAAAAATTATTCAGAATTTGCCAAACATATTTTGAAAACAAATCATTCTTTTGAAATAAATTTTTAAAAAATATATCTCTTGCATAAGAAAAATACTTTGTTTAAATCATCTACAACTGGTTTCATTTATCCGAACCTTCGTCAGGGTAAAATTTAAAACTAAATAAAAATACATAGGTGAGTTACAATAAGAGGGATACTAAGTATTAAACTAAACAATGGAACTGTGAGACAGGAATATAATTTATATGTAATATAATGGGACAGCACATTAAACAGAAAGAGACAGAACGTCAACGGGGGAGGGATTAAGAGGAAGTGGAACATTTTGAGTTAGCGGGAAATATATCTAATGTGGGACTGTAAGACAAATTATCGTTATTGTTTTGAATATTTCTATCGATTTTATTGGCTTTCTTTATTTTTTAACGTTCTAAATTGTCTAATCTAATACCAAAACCATGTCTTGAAAAATATTATTATTAAAATTATGACTATTTTCAATGAGGTGGTTGGCAAATTCCGAAAAAAAATAGTTATTCAAACATCTAAGATGTCCTTTGATTCTAATATTTACACTTCGTGCTAACTTACCGATATAAAAAGCCGAACAGTTATTTCAATTTAATTTATAGATGACGCCCGAGTGGCTTAGTTGGTCGTTTTATTGTTATTTTGGTGCCTTGGTTCAGTTTTAGTCCGTTGCAGGCAACATAAAGCTTTCCAAATAAAATTTTACGACTTGGTGAAATCGTCACATTTTTTGCTTTTAAACAAACCCCCTGCGAAACCTCCTTTCCCGATAAACCGTAATCTCGTAAAGGTATATAACTAAATATTCCGATTGTGCTCTCCATCCCTGAAGATAGAATGCCGAGTTTCAGCAGGAAAAATCCCGAACATTTTATCAGTAAATAAGACTTCTTTCTTGTGGGGGGAATTTCTTTAGCTTTTCATTTGCCTTTGTGCCTCGCCCACTGTTTGCATTTGAAAGGAAAAGTTCACTTTCATCTCTCACCTACCGAGGAAAAAAAGTTCGCTAAAGTTTTGCAACGAGGTTTTAATTTAGGTCCGGATAAAACATTTAAGGGTAATTATATACAGGAAAAGTTTCTTCTGCTTTCTGGAGCCCTCGCTATATCAGTAAATTTTTATATTGTAAATAGAAATGAATAGGTAAAATAACACCTAAGTGTCCAATAAAAAAGCATTGTAATTGTTTAGGTGGAAATGTACTGTTTCGACAGCTCTGAATAATTCCAATTCTGGGTTGATGGAAAAGGTTAAACTGGCTCAAGAACCAGAAGAGGAAAAAAAAGTTATAGGAAGGACTAAAAGAAACAGGAGGATGAAACGGAAATCGAATAGGCCTACCATTATTCGTGGATATCCTATAGAACTTGATTCACCTCATTGAAACATGACTGCAATCCAGAATTGGCCAGTTATTCATATCGTGGCGTTGAACACTTTTACTCCTACGCGTTGAGCGGTTGGAAATTGAACTGATTTTCGGCATTCGTCTTCTTTCAGTGACAAAGCGATCGGATCGGGGAGGAGGGGTAGATAATAATTATGCATTTAAGATGTCGAAACATGTACCATTTTCGATAGCAATCTAAATCTGATATGATTTCTTTGATAGTATTTCACGCAAACGAAGTAGGTACCTCTTCTGTTCCGTCAGTATTAACTTAAGCTTTAGGCGCACAGTTTACACCCGCGCTGAAAAGAAGTGGGGAAACATTGAGTATCGGAATATTGCTCAGAATATGTAAATATATATTTATTTTTATATATAATTACCATACAAGAGTCCCCTGCTCCGAACCTTCATGATCCAGAGAAACTTTGTCATCCCTAGTTAGGGTATGTTGTGAGAACTAAAGTTGTGAGGAGGGGAAGAAAATGGAGGAAAAGATGGTCGTGAAATACCTGGATTTTCAAATCTGGTCATCAAACACTGCTAAAACCATTTCTAGAAACGTTTTTATTTTGAATGGTGGTCTTACACCATTGCGCAACGTCTGGAACGCGCCGCATATTTTACACGATTTTTTTATGAATAAAATGTGAAATAACACAAATTAATCATATGAAAATTATTTTAATCATTAAATATAATATTAACAACTCTTAGAATGAAACATGACGCCGAAAAGACACAGAAAATAGATAACGGTAGCAGCTGGGACTCGCACACAGGATCTCACGGTGGATCCGGGACCCTGCGTTCTATTCCAATGAGCTACGGCTACCCCAATCTGTCACGTTATTTGTATCGTTATCATACTTCCTCCATTATCATACTGCCTCCATGGTCGAGGGGTAAGGCTCTCGGCTACGAATCGGAAGGTCGCGGGTTCAAATCCCGGCTTGCGCAACTAAATTTTATTTAATTAATTTGTGCTGTTTCACAATTAATTAATTAAAAAATAATGTATGGTAAATTTGCGCACGTTCCTGAGTGGAAGTTACTTTCAGTATCGCCCTGGTGAAATACCACCATTCAGAATTGAAACGTTGCTTGAAATGGCTTTTAGCCGTGTTTGGTGGCCAGATCTGAATAGCCAGGTATTCCCCACCTTCCTCTTCCCTTTCTCCTTCCCCTCCCCTATATCTTCAGCCTCACAACATTTCCCAATTGGGGATGCCATAGTCTCACTGGCTCCAGACGGTTGGGAGCAGTTGAGACTCTTGTGGGGTATAAATGTAAAAAAAAAAAAAAATACTTATACGATTTCTCATCCTGTTAATATCATCTTCAATTATTTCCCACATGTTCTGGCTGCTGACTTTTTATTACTAAAAGATACAAATCCGAATTTATTAGTAATCATTATTTAGTTTCTCTGATAAACCTATCCGATTTAATTTATAAGAGACATCTGTTGACATTTTCAACAAACCTAGGATAATTTTTTTTGGAATAACATATTGGAGCTTAAATAAGCTTCAATAAGTTTTTCTGAAAAAATAAAAATTACTTGCGATTTTTTGTATTACATTTAAACATGTTGAAGAAATATTATTTTAATAATTGAAGATAATTTTAACTACTTTCAAAACGAGACTTGAAACCGAAAAGGCACAGAAAAGAAAAATGTATCGGTAGAAACTGGGACGCGAACCCAGGACCTCGTGGTCTCTTCGGGACCTTGGTCTCTAATCCACTAAATACCAAGTGAAACTCAGTTAAGTGAAGTAAAATTGCTGTGAAATTTCGAGCTAATGAATAAAAACGATTTTATTCCAAAGGCGATCAAATTAAGGATCTACGTAAATCGATATCCTTTCACTCATTGAAAACCAGATATCTCAGCATCAGATTTTGGTATTTACCATAAAACTGCCGTATTTATTTCTGGAATTTAATCGTTCATATCGAATAACGCACCGGCATTATTTTGGTTATTAGATTTGTTGGGACTTTAACTCCAAAAATTTCACCGCTTAAATCGTTTGAGAGTTTTGAAATATTTTGTTACCCAGTGAAAACAAATTGATGGAAAATTAATCAATTATAATAGTTATGTCACGTTTTTGTATTTTTAACATATTGTGATAAATACATAGGTTCTATTATAACTCACTTAAAAAAGATAGACATTTTTTTTAGCAAATAAATCAAGCGATTTTTTTTTTTAAGTGGTCTATCAGATTTAAAATGTTGCTTGAAATAGGTTTAGTTATATTCGGTGACCAGATCTGATTAACTAGGAACATCCCAACCTTCCTTTTGAGGCTCACAACATACCCCAATTGGGAATGATGTAGTCCCACTGTCTCTGGACAATTGAGACTTTTGTGCGGTATTCACTTTTTTTGCACAAAACCAACAAATTTAATCATGTCATACAGTTTCTACAAAACTTTTATTTATTTCGATCTTAAGTGGCAAACGCAACTTTTGGAATGCTGTCAATTATGCACCAATAAAAATTGTAGTCTTAAATTATATTTGTCTAACTAAATGTGTCATATGCAAAAATAAGTGATTATAGGAATATGAGAGAAACAACAATTCTTCCCAGTGATAATATTAATATCTAATACAATACCATTATCGATTCGCAGGTGACACGAATATCATATCAAGTTCTTTGAGCACGACCACTGCTACACACCTCGTTTAACTTCACGCCACTCGAGTCGAAGACCATTGCAAAAAATGATGCATATCAATAAATCTCACTAAAAGTACTGCCACTGTCTTTACACGAAGAAAGCCTAAACAGCCCCCGAACACAAAACTATGTGAGGAAAGGGTGTCATGGAAAAATTCATAAAAATTAATGGGAAACACACATTAATGAATAAAATGCCAATAAGTTAATAGCTGCATGAAACAAAGTAGAAATATTCGACTATCATTAGACAATCTTCCAAAATACAACATTAAAGCCGGACTTAAGCGCAGCCATTTGGGGGCATGCAAGTCACTCATATTTAGTATATAAACTACAAACCCTGCAAAATAAAGCCATTCAATTTGCGTCCAATGCGGGTGTCCACTCTACATAAAGATAGAAATAATAATATGATAAAATAATTAATTTTTACACAATCAAAAAAAATGCTACACTAGACAAGCAGGACTTGAAAATTCAAAATAATTTCTCTGACTACATACAACGAGAATGACACCTTTCAGTTCAAAATTATTTATTACTCCGTAGGGCGTGAAATCCTGTAGTTATAAGTTTTACTCTATAATTATAAGTTTCATTTCATCAATTCACCCCAATAACAACATCAAAAGTCAAAGTGACGTTTCATTAGATCATTTAATTTTCGCAATTACATTAGAATCTGTAAGCAAATTTATTGTTTTTGGAAATCTGTACATAAATCCAAATTCAAATGCACAAATTTCAAAAGTGTATTAAAAATCTGAATAACTATTTTCAACTGAGCTTGAAGTTGTCTCGTTTTTTTGTGAAATGGCAGGTGACAGACGAGTTTACCTAAAATATCCTTTTTTCCGTTCGCATTTCGCGAAAACAATTCACCAAATGAATGTTTTAAGATGGGTTAAATTCGTTCAGCAGAAAAACAATATAAAAGGACAACAATGTTCTCCAGATATCCTAAAAATACATGTTCACCCTTTAGGAAAGAGGTTTTAGAAAATTCGCGTCTCCTTTTCAGGGAAAAGGGTGTAAACCTAAAAGAAAAATGTATGTGCAAGATACAGAACTTATGGATGGATCAATATTTTTTTGGATTAATTATTGATACAAGGGTTTTCAAAGATAAATAAAATAATTTAAGCTTGATTTAAGAAATGAATCAAAGATCGTAAAAAAAGTAATTCGTCGATTAAATAAGTAAATAAATAAATGTTTATTCCGGTATGTGAGGAGGTTAGTGCAGTCCCACACATTCCATACATAATACACATGTGATAGATATACAAAAATATTCAAAATATGTACAAAAGTTTAAAAAAACAAAAAGATAGTAGGTTTAATAAAAACTTACAAAAATAAAATAAAAAGTACATCAAAATAACGACTTTAAGGTTCTGCGGCATTTAAATTGTGAATATCTTTCTCCGGTATACGTCGATGCTGGAGGCTGGACTGAGGCGTGCCTCCATGATGAGGATATTCCTGGAGTTGTTTATTCTATCCCTCATTCCAGCCACCCTAGATCTTATAAGTGCTGCAAAACCGGAAACTCGCCTCTCCATGATTAGTATGTTGGAAATGTCTTTTGTTTTCAAATAGAGCTAAGAGAAATTTTTTGAATATTAAATATAAATGTTATTGGTTAACTCTAGAATGGAAGCGAGGGATTAAATTTATTCTGTCCCATGTCGAACGATTTTTTTTTTATTGAAGTGCCGACTGACCGCGCTTGATTTCTTCAAGCCATACATTTATTCACTCTTAGAGTAGTTAGGTATCTGCTCAGACAACCATAAAAATAGATAAGAGTGTCTTACTATCCTCACTAACTTAACTGTTGTATGTCAAATGAATTGTCGATTTACGATATCAGACAGTTAAAGAGCAGAGCACAGAGCGCGCGCCCACAATACTAGAATTTGATTGGCTGTCTCGAATTAATGGTCAATAGAAGTTATGTCATTGGCGACAATGGTTGTTATTCAAATCTGCATGTAAGGCATTTCTAGTATATTATCTCTTCAGTGTCTTTTTGATTGTTGGATTTTTCATTTATATTATTAATGCCAGATAAGATTCCCTACTGCTCACAAATCAAAACCAGTGGAAGTATGACATCACTATTTGGTGTATGTTGTTAGTATGACGAAAGTGGAAAAAGGAATGTGTTGAGAAAGAGGAAGGTTGAGATATACCTAGTTATTCAGATCTGGTCACCTAAAATGGCTTAAGCCATATAAAGCATCGTTTGGTGGTCTTTCACCAGGGCAACACTAAGGGTATCTACCAATTCTAATGTGCTGCAAATACGTAAAATATTAAAATAAAATATTAATTACCTAATTTTGTACATATTTTTGAATTTATAACCTAACGCCGGGTATTTAAATCCGCTATCTCTGGAGGTCGTCCGTATATAGGTGTGATAAGTTTATCAAACATGAAACGTAAATTTCTGATATCTCATTTATTTGGGTTCAACCGAGGAGTTTGGGCATCGAAGAGCGCTTAAACAATTGTGTATTTAACGTGTGGAAAACTAGCAGTCATTCAGAAGCGGACATTTGACAGGTTGAGAGGATATTTCTTATTCTAACTACGAGCGTACTTCTGATATTGCTCTGATTTTCATTCCAAATTGAAAAACCTCCATTTGAGAAAGAAACTTGGTTTTAGTTATTCCTCAACTACTCAAATAAATTAAAATTCCTCATTTTTAAAACTAACAAGAACATATATATTGCAAAAAAAAATCTTGGAAACGTTGGAAACCCATTAATTTTTGTGTTTGTTTGTTTGTTTTATTTATTCATTTTTCAGAAATCAATAATGTTAATTTATCATTTTATATAAGTATTTAGCAGTACAATAAAAATTAAACAAATTATGGATTTCTTCCTTGTTTTAAAGAACATTCTAATGGTTTTGGTTTTAGTAGAAATTATTATATTAAAATTGAATAATTCAATATTGCTATTTGCAAGGAAAATCTGGCATAAACATTGTTTCATTTAATCATTTAAGGTTATTTAAATGAGTTATTGTAGTAGGTAACAAATTTCATCAAAGAAATGCATTAAAATTTATTTTTTAAAAAATCCAAAAAAAAGTGTCATTTTTTTCCTTCGGCAAAAATAATCCTGGGGTTAAAACAGCATTAATCATAAATCTTTGTTTAGTGATAAGATTTAAATAACTACATCTTATCCTATTCCTTCTGTATATTTTGTACACTGGTTCACGATTTGAAAAAATACTTTAATTTCTACATAAAACATTCTATTTTAAAAATAATTTTTTTGTGATTTCTCAGTGCAATCTAATAGAAGACATAATTCAAAAGGTTGTTTTCAGCAAGTTTCCTTTTCCATCAATTTTGTTCCGGTCTATGTCATAAAATAAAACGTACTACGGAAAATATTTGCACTTTTTAATAGAAAAAGTTTTATTAAAGAATCTCCTGAAAGCTCATGTGCACACCGAAGGCTTTGGGGCTCAAGAAGGCTTTAACATTTAATATTAGCTATTAAAGTTTATCCCGGCAGCTTTCTGGCAAATGTGTCAATCACTCTGGAGCTACTGTAGACATCAAATTTCCTCCATTAATGCGGCAAAGAATAAATAATATAACTTTTTTATTTATTGATAAAAGAAGGTTTTTAATAACATAGTTTTGTAATGATTTACAGGATTGTGGATGAAATAATATAAAATTAGATTTACGCGGAAAGCTCAATCGTCAGAAAAATATATATAATATAATAATACATATAACTATAGATACGTTAAATTTATTTAAAAAAATGGTCAAAAAGTCTATGTTAGCTGAGAGTGGTGATTTCGCTTTATCCATGTTATCCCTTATGTTGTAATCAATGTTGAAACTTTATGTATGCTCGATATTATCATTCTTATCTACTTATTATTACTAACTTATTACTATTTACTTCCTATTACTTACTGATTACTACTTATTACTATATTCTTATAATTTTATTTTTTTACCTGCATTTTATTATTTACTTACTACTATTTACATAATTTTATCTACATATTATTATTTACCTATGTTTTTATTTTTATTTATATATTATTATTTACCTTTCTTTATTTTAATTTTTATTTACATATTATTTACCTATTTTTATTATTATTATGTACTTATTACTATATAAATAATTTTATTTAATTATTATTATTTACCTGTTTTTATTATTATTATGTACTTATTACTATTTACATAATTTCATTTACTTATTATTATTTACCTATTTTTATTATTATGTACTTATTAGTATTTACATAATTTTGTTTGCTTATTATTATTTACCTATTTTTATTATTATTATGTACTTATTACTATTTACATAATTTAATTTACTTATTATTATTTACCTATTTTTATTATTATGTACTTATTACTATTTACTTATGAATATTTACTTAATATGTAATGTGAATTATTATGTGCTTATTGATATTTACTTATTATTAATATTTAATTATTATAATCTAATTTTTATAATTTGTTTACTATTATTTACTTATTAATATTTACCATTTTTTATTCATTTATTATTATTTACTTATTAATATTTACCATTTTTTATTCATGTATTATTATTTACTTATTAATATTTCCCATTTTTTATTCATGTATTATTATTTACTTATTATTATTATTATAATCTAAATTTTATTATTTATTTACTATTATTTACTTATTAATATTTACTATTTTTTATTCATGTATTATAATTTACTTATTAGTATTTACTGATTTTTATAAAATTGTAAAGTCGCTTATCTCAACACAGGATTGTCCTATTGAGATGAGCTAATGTTTTTCTTGTCATAATTAAATTTAACGAAATTAAATAAATAACTAACTAACTAACTAACTAACCATCACGCCGTTTCCCCGCAGGGGTAGGCAGAGAGGATGGACCGCCAAACAACTCGATCTTGGCATACACTTCTTGCTTCATTCACATTCATACAACGCCTCATACATTCTCTTCAGTTATTCCGACTTCTGACATGGCCCGACTCGAGTATTTGATTCACTTGATCGTGCCATGTCTTCCTCGGGCGTCCCTGGCCTCTTCTTCCATTCACATTCGCGTCACATATTCTCCTTACACTCCTTTCTTCGTTCATTCGCTCCACATGCCCAAACCATCTAAGCGTCCCTTTCTTAATCTTTCTCATTACGCTTACATCAGTCTTGCATTCTTTACGAATTTCAATATTTTTCACACGATCATACATGGTTTTACCACACATTCGTCTCAGAGATCTCATTTCTGCAGCATTCAGTCTACTTTCATACTTCCTCTGCCAGTTCTATGCCTCACTGCCATACATCAGGGTTGGTATCAGCACTCCATTGTGGACTGCTAGCTTCGCTTCTTTGGACAACTTTTTGTTTGCGCCAACCGCGTTCAGTCCTCCGTTAATGGAGTTTCCTGCATTCACCCTTCTTTCAATATCCCTATCAGTCTTTCCATCTCTCATAAACATACTTCCCTAAATACACAAACTCATCACCTGCTCATCAAGTATTCATCATTCACAACTATATTGCATACTGTTTTCGTACTCTCTCTTTCAAACACCATGACTTTGGACTTATTTACATTCATCATTAGCTCATTCTTCATACATACTTCGTTCATCCTAGATACGAGGGACTGTAGATCTTCCATACTGTTAGCAATCAGCACCGCATCATCAGCATACAACAGACAACATACTTGCAGACTACTCATTTTCGCGCCAGGCCCACCTCTTTCAATTCTTGCATACAATTATCCATGTATAGATTGAATAACCACGGTGAATTACGCAGCCTTGCTTAACACCTTTTGTGATGTCAAACCACCCCGTAAAATCACCGTTTGCCCTAACACATGCAACGCTTCCCTCGTACAGCGATGCGATTGCCTGTATAAGATTTGTATTCACACCATACTTAGACAACACCTTCCATAACTTTTTCTGTCAACTCTGTCGTATGCTTTTTGTAGATCTACAAAAACAGAGAAAAGTTTCTGTTTTTTGCCAGAAACTTCTCTGTGAGCATACGCAACGAGAAAATCTGATCCATGCACCCCCTTCCACTCATAAATGCGCCTTGCACATCCCATATTTTATCCTTTGTTTTCATTTGTACCCTTTCAATCAATATCCTACCATACAGCTTACCAACTGAACTTAGCAGGCTAATAGCCCTGTGATTTCCACATTCCATGCGTGACCCTTTACCTTTGTATAGAGGCATGATCACAGCCCTTCTCCAATCTAATGGGGTGTAACCCTCCTCTAGACACTGGTTAAAAAGTTTGCATAACCATGTGAGAATTATACGGCTATCTCCTTTAAAGTATTCAGCAGCAATATTATCGAAACCAACAGCCTTACCATTCTTCATACATCTAATTGATCTTTTAATTTCATCCATGCTAATTTTGGGAACATTCACCCATCGTCATTCATACCTGACTCGCTACTGGAATCACTATCACTCGGGTTGTTTTCGAAGACCTCTTCAAAGTATTTCATCCATCTCTCTTTTATTTCTTTCTCATTCGTCAACATTTCTCCATCTTTCGATTTTATCACTTTCACACATCCACTTTCTGGACCATTCCGTGACCTTTTGACCTCCTTCCAAAATAGTTTAATATTTTCTTGGAAGTGGTTTGTCATTTTGATCCCCTCTTCCTCTTCCAGGCGTTTCTTTCGTTCTTTCACTCCATCACGTACTCTTTTCTTGCATCCCTTGTAAACTTCTTTCGCTCTATTCCTCTCTTCGCTAGAAGCACTGCTAAATAAATAAATAAATTAAATAAATAAATTAATTAAATAAATAAATAAACATACCTCTGCGATAGGTCATCCCAATTCGTTCACTACGTTTGGTGACTTATCAGGGGTCCCTGGATTCACAGGGTGAGAATTGTCCAGGTCTCGAATGCGTTTGGCCATCAGCTGTGTCTCGGGCCTTATCGGGAAAGGCTAGTATGAAACCCTTTAATCTCTCCAGTCAGACTCTCTCAACCCATTGACTTGCACTGTAGTACGAGGGATGAATTCATACATTTGTCACTTCTGGATACACTATATTTCCCCCAGAATCCTACCCTCCCCACATATATTCTTCATTCACAGAACTACCTCTCCTTCCTTTCTTAACACAAGCCCTCTACAGAGCATCTCTAAAGATGACAAAGACCCTGAGGGTTTTTTTCCTCGGGCCTCTTATGTGGAGTTCATTTAAAAAAAATATATGTGTATTAATAAATTTGAGAAAGTTGACTATTTTCCACCGATGTATCAATAGAATAAGACAAAGTACTCATTTTGATGCAACTTTTTCCCAAGGAAACACATCAAACACATTTAACAGTTGAAAATCAAAAATTTAAGCAATATAATATGCAATAATTGTCACTCACCATTATTTAAATTCGTAAAAACGTGTTTTAGTTCTCCAGTAAAATTTATA